>VXAY01002772.1:1111089-1154008 GCA_013399855.1 Oxyruncus cristatus | reverse complement strand
CTTGCTGCAAACAGTTCAAGTGATCCAGTCTTGGCCTCCAGCCATCGCTGCCCTCCCCGGCCTATCCAGGCCTCCGGGGGAAGAACTCACACGAAAGTCTCTTCTCTCCACATCATTTCCACAGGTGGCAGGGGTTTAGTTTTAAAGTCTTTTCCCCTGCTGGAGGGAGAGAGGTGGGGGAAGGACTCCCCCATACCTCTGCACTTTCTCCACTGACCTTGGCAGCTGCATTATCTCTTGCTTTCTGCCGCTCCTCTCAGGGTTGGAACTCCTTCTGTCTCAGCCGAGCAGTTTTTCTCTGGAGTTTCTTCTCCACTCTGCTACATGCTTCGGCCAGAAGATTCAGTGCCATGCCTGCCCCTGGCCCAAGGCCAGGGGTGGAGGGGTCTGGCCCCCCACTCGGGGAGGCCTCGCCACCTCGCTTACATCATGGCTCCGAATTTCTCTCTGCCCACACACAACTACAACAACGACAACAACCCTTCTTTTCCGGTTTGTGTTAAATATGTAATTCGTAGAGACGTCACAGAAGTCTCTAATTGGCTACCTAGCCGGAATTTCACCTGGAACTAACCATCTTCTACCCTAAAACTGAGGGGGATGGGCTAAACCATGACACTCCCCAAAACACTCTTCTTTTCTGCCTGTGTCTGCTCAGCACAGACAAAATACCATACATCATCTTTGCTGTACTGTAAGAACTGCAATCCTGGTCGGAATGAAGGTTTTATAAAAAAGCAAAGCGGAAATAAGCTATAATAAATTTATTATGATTAGAATATTGTATTTCCTGGATCTGCCTTTTTTAAAAAAAGTCTGTGATAATATTTTATTTATTTTACTGTGATTAGAAATAATTTTAAGCTCAATATTTTTCTGTTGCCGCTTACTATTATGCACGTAAATTTGAACTATTTGTATCTCACTCAAGAAAATGAAATTAGCTTTAAATGAAACTTTGATTAGTAATACTGAAAATACAAATAATGACACTATTAACATTTATTACTATACTTTTTGTAACGGACTATGATTTTGTAATTTCCATTCTAGAATTTGTTGAAATAAAGAGATATCACAGGTTTTTGCAAACGTAGAGATGAATTTGTTGAACTACAGAGATACCACAGGATTTAGCAAATGTAGGATTGGGTGTACTCACAGCTACACACTGTAAACAACACAAGCAGTTAATGACTTTTTAGGGTGACATTGCTGTTCCTGCCTATTTTTTTTTAGATCATCCTCTGTCAAATCCAATAAAGAACTGGCAAGTATGATATGCTTTGGGAATAGCAACTTTGGCAAACTAGATGTCTCAATGAAAACAGTTACAGATTTTAACTGCTTCTCAGCCACAATTCAGCATCTTTTCTTTTTCCTTGTTGATTTTAAATGAGATCTTATGCAAAAAAATGGCTTTTACTTTTCACAGAATCATAGAATGGTTTGGGTTAGAAAGAAATTTAAAAATCATGTCGTTCCAAGCCCCAATTTAATAAATGACTATGTTCTCAAGATTAGTTCCTTGTAAATTTCTTCTTTGCTTGTTTTTGCAACATCCTTTCTTTTATAAGCAAAGTATAATAAGGAATTTGTTATTTCTTGAAATAAAGTCAAAAGCAACAAAACTTGGTAATAAAAAGTCTTCTACTCCCCGACCTTCATATATTTCCAAGTATAAGAGTGGTCCAATGGGGGAAAAGTAAAAAACTCACTGCACTTTTTCTTTAATTTCACACACCAACAACTTGGTAGAAGTTCGCCTATTCCCAGGGAGAATAGGAAAAGTTCAATAGGATCCTTCAAAGCCTTTAATTTAAGTGTCCTTTGTAACCATAACATCTTTTTTACTTATCTCCAAAAACTCTGTCTCACGCAATAACCATTGTGTAATGAGATGTGGGAGCGAAACAAATAGGTGATGCAATCTAGAGAAAGACAATTCTGGATACAACCTTTCTCAGCTACAACAGTTGTCCCGACGTGTATCAAACCATGAGAAAAGTTCCCGAGGCAGTGTAAGGCCATAGTCCTCTCACTGCCAGCTGCAGCTTTCATGCGTAATTCTTTGTGTCTCTGAACAAGACAAAGAAGCATTTCAGACAACACCTCACAGTAATCCACAGGTTACGAGTTCCCAATCCGTAGTGTAGCAGAAGACCAAAATGACCACTGACCTCATTTTAGCAATCTGGGTACACTGAGGAACAGGAGCTACCTCATCTATGACAGTCATACTAAAATAGTTGACTCTGCAAGGTTCATGCATTTTTTTGCTCCTGTGGAAGCTGTCTGTTCCAGTAAGAAACACTTCAGAACTGTTGTGTAACCAGCAAACTGGGTATGTTGGATGTCATGACTAAAGTCCTTTCCCTGGTTTAAAGGCACCCATCAGGAGAACCAGCGGGCAGATAGCACAAGAAAGTACTGTTATGGATTGTTCTTCCTCAAATACTGTATAACGAAAGCAGACATTCCACACTGGAGACTTCAGGCCCTGTACCCAGCCCTGGCCTTGTACAATGCCTCAGTTACTTAGTCTGCTAGAAGAGATTAATCATAAAAAGATGAAATTTAGGAAAGCTTTGAACATAGGAAAAGGGTTATACGGTCAATGTACAGGAATAAAAAAATGCTAATAGAAAAGAGTGAAATGGGTATCACAGTTTGAGAATTTGGAAGATTTTAATATTGCAAACTTTTACAAAACCCAGAAAAAGGAAGAAGACTATCATAAGAAAGTCAAAGAACAAGCCTGGCAGTTAGAGGAAAGTTAACTCGATGCAGGAAAAAATTAGATCTCTTGCTTTGTTTAAATGCTTTGTACCTGAATAGAACAGAAATTTTGGTGAGTGACCCCCTACTGGAACCTAATAATTACAAAAAAGGTTGACTGAAATGTGCCTCTTCAGTTCTTCCCAAAACAGAAACGAGCAAAAAAATCAAAATATAAGGGATCTGAGTGCTGAGCTTTGTTCTGACAGTGATCCATTGATTTCCAGTCCATAAAATTGGGATAATAGAGCTTTCTTCCACTTAGAGAGATAAAGGAAGGATTGTGAGCAACTCAAATACTACTGTGATGAGTGTTTTGCAACGGACAATTAAAAAAAATGGACAGTTAAAACAGGCTCTTTTAATAAGATTTAAAAGAATAAATAAGCCTCATGAAAATGGCAGATGCTGAAAAAGGACCTTGGGATAATCATCTAAAAGATTTGGTACAAAGCAAATATTTCAGGAAGCAAAAGTATATCTGACCATGCAATCTGGTTACTTAAATTTTTAAATTCATACATGATTCTGAAACCCAACAGTGTTGCATCCAAATTCCAGTTCACGGGAAGAAGTAATGAGAGACGGGCTCTGATTCTGTGCACAAAGGAAAAAAAGCCCTCTCAGAGGTGAATGCTCAGGGTTCAGATTCATCAGGCTCATATGCAGAATCTTATTTGGTCGCACCGTGAATTTAGTTTTCAAGAGTAACCATAATTTTTCACACCAGCAATTTTCTTGCAAAGCTCCTATTTACAGTTCTTGTTTGCTTTTGAGTTAAATCACATTTTAGTTGGATAAGTAGGGAAACAGAAAGAAATTACATTAAAAGTTTGCCTAGTTCAGGTATTTCACATAAAGCTCATGCAAATTAAATTACTCAGCCTATGTATGAATAAAATAAAAAATAAATAAACTCAGCCATGATGTTTGGGGGTATACACACATACTTTTTTACTCTAGTTTGATATTATTAATTTCAATATTAAAAAATATTCATTATACCCTAGCAGGTATTGTGTTCTATTTAACAACCTCAAATATCAGCCAGAATGTTGTCAGATTGCATTGCAACTACAAATGTAAGCAAGAATCTGGTCAGCATTTCTCATATTGTTTCTATGGAGTGGTTTATTTCTTCTGGCTTAGGAAAGCATTTGGCTTTGTGTTACATAGATAATGCCCTTTTAAATAAATGTGATGGGGACTTTTTTGTTTTGTGTTCTGCTAACATCACAGAAATAATGATGATTCAAACAGAAGTATACCCATTAAATACACTGAACACTTTTTTTTTTCAGAATTAAGAGGACAAATATGTTTCTTCATATACAAATTTCTCATTTTTGAATTTATAAAATAAAATAAAAATTAGAATATGTCACTTTCACCTATCAAGATTATTTATCTTGTAGCTTGAAACAATTTGCCTCTGGTGAGTAGTGTCACATGAGTTATAGTAAGCTGGAGTGTGCAAAGTAGCATTGTTAAAAAAGCCTTATGTTAAAATTCACAAACCTCTTGGTTTTTCTGTGAGCACATAATGATGTATTTAGTGGAATTGTTCCAGAATCTCACCATGCAAAAGATCTGCTTACTTTAAAGTAATACATATTTTTCAGACATTGAATGCTACTTTGTTAATCAGTATGTTGTTATTATTTGTTCTTCTGCACACAATGCATATAAATCCCCAGCCTGTTTATCATTAAAATGTTCTGAAAAATCCACACTATGTCATGCATCTTATGGAGAACACAATGCAGTTGATAAAGAAAAATGACAGTATTATCGGTCTGCTTCATCATTACTATCAACAGTCAGCATTTTAAAATACCATCACACAGTTTCAATTCTTATTGCCAGGAATGTATTTCATATCATTTCATGTCACCATATAATTTCACATTGTTATCTACCAGGAGAATATGGAGTAAATTATAGGTATAAAAAAGTTCACTAAAGTTCTAGCTTTGACTATACATTAACATCACACTTAGTTAAAAAGATAATCATAATCCATACAAATGTCTCCAGAGGAAATAGAGAAATTCTCAGCTGACTTCTGAATTCATGACTTGCATATTCTGCCCTTTGCTCTGCCTTGTTCATTATTCATGACTCAGGATAATGGATATCAGTACACATTAACATTTCAAATTGAAAAGCAAATGCAATTTTTGTATCCTTTTCTATCAGCGGAAATATTTTTCAGCTACATGCAAAAAGTATTTTTGTGCATACGTTAAAGCCTTTCCCTGAAGCAAGTTCCATGATTTAATGAAGAGCTTTCAAAAAGCCAGCTTTAGCTATCACGTTCAATTCCCGTGCTGGATTTCCTCCCTCAATTGCCAGTATTTTTCAGCCATTTTCTTTGCAGTTTGTAAATGCCTGAATAGGATACTGGGTAAAAGACATCTAGCATCTAATTTCTTAAGAGCTGGCATAGGTAGAAACTCATACAACTTTTACTTTCAGAACAAGAACTTGAGAAAGTCACCTTCGCTCAAAAAAAGGCAGAGGTGACTGTCCCAGACAAAAAGCAAATGTTGTCAACGAACATCACAAACAGAACTAAGATTTCCAGTCATTGCTCAGCTGAAAGGGACTATAAAATGTGGAGCTCCACATTGAACACTCAGTGATTTCTGGATGAAATCTGCCCACACTGCAATTTTAAAAGGCATTTTTGTCACTGTTTTCACAGGAAAGTCAACTTGTTCCTCAAGAGCCTCTTCAAGCTTGTACAACTCCAACTGTAACTTGCTCTGCAAATAGAACTTTGCTGATATTTGGGATTGAGAAATAAATCATCTCCTTCTCCAAGTTCTCTAGGGTGTTTACAAGAAGCACAGTAAAAAAAAGATTTGACAGGGATGGCAGGTGTTTTCACTAAGATGACAGTTTAAAAGTTATCTTTACCTGTTCTTCATTTTCTATTTACTTAGGTGACATATAAATCAAACAATAATAGTAGTTACCACTAAGAGAACATAATAAGTTATATATGAAAACAATTTTGTTGTAAATCATGAACGTCACAAAACAAAGTACAAAGAAATGGGAAATGCTTTGTTGGTGTCAAGTTCTCTGATTTGTCTCTACTTTCTATTTCTTTACTTGTGAGTTCTGTCTAAGACTGCAGAGATGTAAACAAAAACACTTCGGTTAAGTGTTTAGCAAGTTTAGATTATTGCATAGTATACAGTTTGCATTTTTTCTAGTGGCTTGACTGCTTAAGAAAAGGAAAAAGCAGTTTTATCATATTTGCAAAACTTTTGATTTTTCTGGTCGTTCTTTTCTGATATTACTACATTTTTTCTTTTGAAATAATAAAAAAAAATATTTGTATTGCAATTTCAAGGTTTGCAATGAGAGCCTTAACAGACAAATCTCTCTGGTGTAATGGACTCATTTCATATATGAAAAAAATATTCTGAATTATTGGTAGCATTCTACATGGATTTACAGATTCATCAGACCCACTGTTATATATCTGTATATTTTCTTCATCTAACACCAATACAGCAAATTTCACCCTTATATCTCAGAATAGTTTAAAAATACAAACATGTTGCAGCATAGAATAATTTAGGTTGGAAGGGACCTTTAAATCTCATCTAGTCCAACCCCTTTGCAGGGATATCTTCAGGATACCTTGTGGGCAGGAATATCTTCAACTAGATCAGGTTGCTCAGAGCCCCAGCACACCTCATCTCAAAAGTTTCCAGGGATGGGGCATCTACTACCTCTCTGGGCAACCTGTGCCAGTGTTTTACCAACCTTATTGTAAAAACTTTCTTCCTTATATCTAGCCTAAATCTCTCCTCTTCTACTTTAAAACCATTTCCCCTTGTCCTATCCCTACACGCCCCTGTAAAAAGTCCCTCTCTAGCTCTCTTGTAGGCTCCTTTAGGTACTGGAAGGCTGCTCTAATGTCTCCCCAGAACCTTCTCTCCTCCAGGCTGAACTCTCAGCCTGCCTTCACAGCAGAGGTGCTCCAGCCCTCTGATCATCTTTGTGGCTCTCCTCTGGATTTTTTCCAAGAGGCTCCCAACCTTCTTACTTTGGGAGCCGCAGAGCTGGATGCAGTACTCCAAGGTAGAGTCTCACAAGAGCAGAGTAGAGGGGCAGAATCACTCCCGGGACTGCTGGCCATGTTACTTTTGTTGCAGCTCAGGATATGTTTGGCTTTCTGGGCTGCAAGTGCACATTGCTGGCTCATGTCCAGCCTCTCATCCACCAGCACCCCCAAGTCCTCAGCAGGGCTGCTCTTGATCTGTTCATCCCCAGCCTGTATTGATACCGGGGGTTACCCCAAACCTGGTGCAGCACCTTGAACTTGGTCTTGTAAATTTCATGAGATTCCCAGGGGCCCACATCTCAAGCTTGGCCAAATCCCTCTGGATGGCATCCTATCCCTCCGGCATGTCAGCCACAACACCCAGTTTCATGTCATCTGCAAATTTGCTGAGGGTGCACTCGATCCCACATATCATTCACAAAATATTTTAATTTAGAATGATTTGGTAAGGAAGAACACAACAGTGGGAATTTGTATAGATTTATTCAAGAGTAGAGAATCTAACAGTCTTGAGGGGAAATAAATTGCAAATTTTGCTTCATAAATTCTCTCAAAACTTGATCATTCAAATGTTAAAAAGAAAGAAGGAAGGAGGTATGCATTTACTTTCTTTGTATGCAGAACTGCTTATTTTTATCTCTATTTTAGTCATTGAGCTGGCGATGGGATTATTTTGATCTGATACACAGAAGTAAAAGGATAAATATTCAGAGTAGAAAATACGCATCACGCCCACTAAAATTCATTTTCTCTTCAAAAATATATGTCACCCTATCCTATTTGTTGCCCAGACTGTCACTGGACTTCAGGAAAAGTATTTAAGAAGCTGAAATTGCAATAAAATATTCAAAGTTTCAGAATCAGACCATTTGAATTTGTCTTTTATACTGGCCATTCAGTGAGCAGCCGAGAGAACTTTGAGGATTTGTATTAGCACTGCTTTTAGCCATTTTAGCAGCTGGACTTATGTCAATGACGGGCATTAACTTCACGATCGCTCTGTTTGCTGCATTGCAACTCTGTAGCCTTACGTGCAAATCTAGGGTGTTAGCCCGGATTTACTGCCCTCCTATCCTACTGCGCAGACCTAGATCAGCCCCGTGTCCCATTTCTCTGTGTTGCAAATGCCTCTTCCCGGGTCCACACGGTTCTATTTTTCTTCCTTTTCCTTGCTACCACTACTATTTTTTTTTCCTCTCTCTGCTCTCCATTTCAAAAGTTTTATCCCCCTTTCTTTACTAGGGTGTCATAAAAAGCAAAGACTGATTCTGCCATATGACTCTGACTCCCCAGGCTGACAGACACCTTCTGACTATCTCATTATCCATTTTTTTTCATGTCATTTCATATAATTTCACACCATGCTAGCATCACCGTTAGGAAGTAGCTTGCCAAGTGTTTTACCACCAAAGTACCATGGGAATGAATCCATTGTGAACAAATTGTGAGCAAACCAATCTAATTTTTTGTCCATAATATAAATGTTCCAAGTTGTTAATTTCCTAATTTAATGTCTTTTGTGAACACGAGTCCTTTGTTTGATCCAATCTTATCCTATGTCAGAATGATTTTTTGAAATTTAATTGTCACAAATAATCTTCTTCCTCCCCTCAAACAAACAAAAAAAAGCTCCAGTTTCTCTGTTTGCTGGGAAGTATAAATACTCACAGAAGTATTCTTAATAGTGGTACTTGAGTCTTACAACACAGCTACTACATTAAAATTATTTTTCTTAAGGGTAATGCTTAGATCAAGACTAGTAGAAAAGAAAAAAACAAAACATGGAAAAGACTAAAGATTAGACACTGAAATATGTTCAGATAAAAGGTGGTTAATCCCAAAGACTTGAGTTAGAGGATTATGGGGCTCCCATAGGGCAGATGTTTGTTTATTGATGTCAGAGCAGACAGAGGAAAAAAATGAATAATTTTTCACTGACAACAGATTTCCACATCCTAGATACACTTAGTAATAAAGGCAGTCTTCAAAATCACTCCACAAACTGTTTTGCCTGCAGACTTTGCAAATGTTCTAAGGAGTTTTAGTTCTCATTTTTCAGTTATATCTCCCAACTCTTTTCTGTAGTTTATAACTGTTACACTGCAACTGTCCTGTGTGGCAAATCTCCACAAGTTGCATTCATCAAGAAAATCATTAACACTCAGGGAAATTAGAGACAGAAAGAAGATCACAACTAACAAGTCTGCCCTTCTAAGTTCACATCAGTGCACAAGCACTTTATTATAGCGTTTGTATTCTCTCATCCTTTTCATTCTTAACAAATAATGTGTTGTTTTGTTCTCCTCACTGCCTTAGGAGAGCATCCTATCCCAAATGAACTCTTTCTGTAAATGTGAGTAATGTCAAACAAAAGATAAGAATGTGTAGGTTGTTTACTAGTAGGTTGAATCACGAATCTAATTAGAAAAAATAAAAGTCCCTGTGAGTATAAATGTCTACAACTGCACAATAAATTCCGGGACAGCAAACTGGGAGATTAACTTAGATTAAACACAGTATTTTACTGACACTTTAACTGAACATAGAGTTAAAACTTTAAAGTCTGCAATCACATTATCTCAACTTTATCGTACATAAATTTGTTGTGCCAAAACATTTTTTTATTATTTTCTAGTTGAAGTGCCTGGCTAAAAGCAAAACATGACTTACATTTTTGTTTCTATAATTTATTCAGACTGTGAGCCTTTTATTCCATGAGGAATGCACATCATGAAAGCAGAACATGTCATATGCACAATTGTCAACTGTATTACAATCCCACCATGACATAAATCAAGTTTTCTGACATAACATAGTTTAGAAAGAAGAATGTAGATGACATGCTTTTTACTGCTTAGTCATATGTGTGATGCTATAAAAAGATCTAATCCTTACAACCTTCTTATCAGAGAGATATTTTAACCCTGGACTTCAAAAGTCCATCTGCTATCCACTATTAGTTTGAATTTCCCTGGCCCAAATGTTACTCTTCCACCTACTTCTCTTTTGTGCTGCTGAAACTACACTTGTGATGATATTGTTTTCTAAATATTCTCATAAAAAGAAACTGTCAAAAAAATCCTAAGGGTAACTCACCAGCCCTCATATCAGAGTATTTATGCAGATGTAATTCAAACATTTCCTCTTGCAAATGGTATCAATGTATTTGAAAAGAAGAAAAAAAATTTCAGGGATGAGGTATAGCTTTTAAAAAACCTGCAGTCTGGGCACAGATGCAATTAATAATTATGTGCCGATGATTTTCACAGCAGATGTATAAATGCTTTACTTAGCCTCACCTGTACAGGCATTTGAGAACAGGCTTTGTCCTGTATGGCAATTTGTTATCATTGGCTTAAGAAAGATTTATCCTACTATTAATTAATCAGATTTTGGTTTTCCTTTTAAAGAAAATAACTAGATTTTTCTTAAAAACAACAAATATTTAATTCAAAATTATGACTCTCTGAAAAAACAGGTTTTATTTTCAAGACTTTTGCCAAATAAAAGTTAGGAACAAATATACACTGTCATTGAAAATGCACAAACAAGTAGAATATTTTCTTCTTTATTTCTTTTTTAAATTTTGTAGTATTTTATATACCAAGCAGAAGTTGTCCCAGGTATTTTACAGATCTTCCACCTAAATGGGGACTTGCTATTCAGATATTTAAATATTTCTTTATTACTTAACAATCTTTTTTTCACTCATGCTTGTGCCTGATTAAAATTTCCTGCCAGCTTCAATTTTATGTTGTTTTACTTGAGAAGACGATTTCTTAAGAAATCTGAGTCAAATGTCCACTTAAAATTTAGACAAACTTCTTAGTCATCTTCTTAGGTCATCTTCTATTGGCCTCTAACAGAAAATCCTAGTCTGCAAGCATTAATCTTTGCAAGAAAGTGCAAGTTGCAGTTGTTAAAAAAAGGTTACCTTGAAGTTTTTTAGATTAACCTACGTTAACTTCAATTTTTTTGCAATTAAAACATAGATCCTCACTCGAACTGATGCACATGAGAAATTTCCTATCAAATTCAGGGAAGCCAAAAATATTCTGACCAGATGAACTCAACCAAAAGTAATCTCAATGTATAGACTTTTAAGCAAACTCTTCAAATACAAATTTAAAAATATAAATTTATACAAAAATAAAATGCTGGAAACACACTAGGATCAGACACTTTGATGGCTTTACAATCATTGGTAATGACCCTCTCAGCATGTAGACTGAAACCTGGCTGCACCTAAGACAGGAGCAAAACTCCCACTGACTGCAGAGGAGCCTGGATTTCTCTATTGCAGAGCAATTTGGAGATACTGCTGGCCATCAGGGATCTGCAGCTCTCATCTTGTCATCCTGGTGACAAAACCTTTACTTTTAGACTGGTTTAATCACCTCTACTCATGGCACAGCTCTTCTTGCTGATTATCTATATGGGTCAGAGCAGAACCCTGTGAGGTGGTTGGCTGGTTGAATCTGAAACAGCCTTCAGGGAAATGGTCACAATCATTATCACATTTTCTCCCTTCACCATATTCAATTTCCTTTTCTGTCATTTTCTTGACTTTTACATAACAAGTTCCAAAACTGTACAGTTTTTTAATTGACTTCATGCTATCACCACCACCATAACTAGATGAGAAACTCAGAGTAAGCAATATTGTCCAGACTCATAACAAAGCAAAAGGAGGGGAAAAGCAAAGCAATTAGTATAGTCCCAAACAAATTTCTGGAGATTCACGCCTACCTATTCTCAAACATATGGGTATGTTACATATTCCTGTACCTATTGTACCAAACAAAGCAATCACCAATGGAAGAAGTTTCCCTATTTCTTTTTTCCTTTTTTTTTTTTTTATGAATACCATGATCCTAAATTGAAGAAATAACATTAGCAAATATAAATTAGCCAAACCCCCCTCATTTTATTGCCTTTCCTTTTCCCCAGGAGTGACAATTAGCACCTCTGAGACTGTCTTTAACAGGTGGGGGATTTTTTCTGTCTGAGGATGTTATAGAGTACAAAAGAGTTGTTCATTACTTCATGTTCATATTCCAGTTATTTAATTCTTTTCTGGTTTTGACTGTAGGTGTTATAGATGTCAATAGCAAGGACTTAAAAAACTATTTTTTGGTGAAAGAAAACCCTTTTTTCAAAGTCCCACAAGCCATAATGAGCTGTTCTGTTGCTGCAACAGGGAAAGTAAAGTGGTAGCTTTACATATATTACTTCCATCTATATATTAGATATCATCTATAGATACAAAGGGAGCAAGGTCAACATTCTGGTTTAAATTATGATCTGATAAACCTCATTAAAAAGACATCTACTCGCACTTTAATCCAGTCTATTCTGCAGGAGGTCAGTCCCACTAGAAGACATGCAGAGCCAAAGCAAAGTTGCTCAGTTTTGTAGAGAACTGAATTTTTGTGCATTGAGGGCTAGTGATGTCCCATAGTATGGGTTAAGGAGGCAGAAGAGATGGAGCTGAAAGTGAGGGTGAGAGTACATTCGGGGCCAGGTTTGTTGTTCTGCTTCCTTCAGGCCACTGCAGTCTGAGGCAATCGCTCAGCTTACTCTCACCCTGTCTCCAGCAGCAACCACTGCACCAAAACCTCTCTTGCAGCAGCAACAGCAAGCTCAGCATGCCAAATAATCAACTGGGCAATTCCGCCATCCCTAATTATTCTGAGCTGCTGCCTACTTAGATTAGTCCTGAAACCCACCCAAGACATTATCTACGCGACCAGCTGCAAAGTCCAACGGGCTTACTTCTTCTACCACTTCTGCCATAGATGCACAAACAAGCCCTCAATTGGAAAGGGTATAATTGTATTTATGCAAACTTTGATCACGCTGGTAACCCCAGCCACCCTACTGAGCTCATTGTCAGTCACACATTAACATGTAGAAACGGCTGTTGGCAAATGCTGCTCTGGTTCAGAGCACAGAAGGGGCTGGCACTTAGCTCTGAGGATGCGTTCAAGTCCCAATTTTACCCATTTGCACCTTGTTAGAAATTCAAGACAATCCAGGTAACAGAATACATCAGTCTTAGAGGCACAGAAAATTCAGTTCTTTTTAGCAAATATGAAATAATTCATTTATTTAATAGTCTCAATATGATAATTCTGCATAAAAAAGCCTTGCAGAATATATGATGACAAGTTTATTGAGTATCCATAGTTTACCTACGCTTTGATTTTTGCTTTGGTTCATTTCCAGTACTTTAGGACAGAGGGTACCTTCACAAAGCATTTCAAGCTGTGCTCCTTCAGTCTGGTGTTACCTGCTCACACTCTCGGGAAGGGACGTGGATTCAGCACAAACCCTCCCTGGTATCAGCCTGCAACAGGATCCCCTCAGCCACGGAGAGCTCAGTGTTTGCCACATAAAAGCTGGCAAGACATTTGTTTATCCACTTGTCTCCCCACCCCACTGGTGAGGAGGCTGGGGGTATGTGAGAAGTTGGGAGGGGACACAGCTGGCCCCAGCTTGACCAAAAGGGTTCCCTATACCATACAATATTTTTTCAGTTTTAAATATTACCTGAACGTCTTACATCAAATTATTACAGCTTTCATATTTGATGCAGTAAAATATTGCATTGAATTTCAACAGTCATAAATAATTCTAAGTAAATTTCTAATTTTCAAGTATATAACGAATAGTTAATGAATAATTTGAGTCTAATTTATGAATCTCTATTTTCTCCTCATATAATTTCAGAAATGCCTCCCATCATTGATTTTAAATTCACCAAGTATATTTTTCTAATAAAATGAATAGTTAAATTACTATGTCATATAACTTATTCTCTTATTACTGGAATGGTAATGATGGACATAACCATTATTGTCTGATTTCTTGGATCCTCCTTTTAAGCAGGAAAGTACTTAATCTAAATGCAACTGGTTTTGAAATTTTCTTCCAATAATTTTTATTTAATTTTAATATCTTCGCTTAAGTAGTATTAATCCATTTACAGGTTTCCTAGCTCACAACATCTAGATGGCTATGTTGAAAACCTAAAACAAATCAGCCAGTTCATATGTAGCACACAGCAAAGCATATGCTCAAAGATAAATATAATTCTATAATTAAAACAAAATATAATTTTCTCTGCTTATTTCTTCATATCTTTTAAATTCAAAGCTTCTCCTATTAAAAGGTTGAAAAGACATCTAACTGAACTCCAGACAAGAGCAGTTAGGAGATCTGTTTAGGGATTGAACTAAAAATATTTTATCTTTTTTAGTTAGGCTGAGCCCTCATAATTACTTATGAAGATGTATCCAATTTTAATAAGATGGAGTTTTACCATTTGCGGCAACCCCAGGAGCCCAGATTACATGCAGGTATGAGTGTTACGTTCTGTTTCTGTTCCCACACAGTCTTAGGCAAATGCAGAAACTTGTACATTATGATTAATACCTCTGACTTTACCAGGATGATTTAGAATGCATAAAATTAAGACTGTATATTTCAAGATGAAGCTTTAAAACACATGCAAGGCTGGATGAATGTTTCGAATATAAATTCTCACCTTAAATGACAACAGAAATCATCTATTGAAATGAACTATTAAGAGACATCATAGGTTCTCACCTCTCCTTCACACAAATGCTGGATGCCTTTCAAGAAATGCTCTTTGATCAAACATGAGATGTTCTTCAGTCATACAAGTTATTCAGATCAATAACAAATTAGCACCATGTCACCGAATAGACTGTGATAAATAGCAGACTGTATTAGATGTTGTAATTATTCATTCTAAATTCTGTGAAGCTATAATAACAGTTCAGAAGAAACAGCAGAAATATTCTACAAGCCCTAAAGCAGAGCTTTCATGCTCAATAAAACATTGTCTGTTGACCAAGTTAGACCCTAGACAGCAATATATTGGTTCTATTGCAACAGCACCTAAAAGCAGCAGTCAAGGATTAGGGCCCTCTTGAGTATTCCTCAGCCTGTGATATGGAAATGAAGCCACAATTTTATGTTTATGCTCTTATCATAAATAGTTCGCAAGTACATGATCCAAGGGGGCTGTCGAGTTCAGCAAGATCTGCTTTATTTTTAAAGGGAATATAATAGCCAAAGCATTTGGTGGATTATGCTACATAATACCAAATTTAAACCTCTAATAGCCAGGCCAGATCCCTGGCCTTGAAAAAGACCTACTGTGCACTCCTAAGCCATTGCAGTGAGCTCAGGTAGCCATCTGATGAACGGGCCAGTGTGAGAAAGTTTTGGGGTAGCATAGAAATGAAAAATGCCAGCTACTTGGCATATACTTGTGTAACCAAAATATTTCTGCATCCCAGCAACCCTTACCCAATGAAAAATAAATTGGAGAGGCAAAGCATATACCTACATTTCCAGCAGACACTAGGACAATCACAGCCATGCCCATTAGACTGCAGCTGTGTCCACCATGAGTCACACTGAGACCTTATCCACTCTGTCTCCCAAGAACAGTAAAGCTTTAGGGAGCTGTTTATATATTACTTCAATTAGATATAAAATAAACAAACATGATGGGGTAAGATCTACAGATGAATAGAGATGCAAAGCCTAGAATGGAGGGGAAAACTCAAATCCATCAATCTTCTACAATTGAGTTGAATTCCCTTTTGTCATTTACTATTAGACAATCCATTTGAAAATTATTTACAATCCCTCCTGACAAATATGATTAGAAAAGATCTGGCAACTGTACTAGCTGCTTTCATACAAAGATAAATCTTTAATTACTTCTACTCTTACAGCAGCAGTTTTCAAAAGGAAGCTGGAGAAAAAAACATCTAGCTAGGAAGATCTAAAAAACAACAAATACTCAGAAAACCATATAGAGCAGCTAAAAGAATGATAAAATACATTAAAAACTAAAAAGTTTTTGAAGTTTGTTTCACAAAATGCAGTTTCTGAAGTTCTGGTTTGTGAGCTTGTTTATCCCATTGCTATAATCTGACAAGAATCATGTCATAGTGAATAGGACAGACAGTTTCTATGGCTTGTTATTGCCAAAGAAATCACTTAATCATGTATTTTAATGCATCTGTACCAGAGGTCTGGACTGCAGGAATTTACTCAGGGAACAATATTTCTGAAAGTCAAATAACTTATGATAATGAACTTAATTAAATTTCAGAAAGTACTATCTGAACCATATTTAACATAATTTTCACCAAACAACATAAGGAGTCCTGGGGTCAGCAGGACATGGAAGGCATAACAAGAATACAAAATATGTAGTATTTCTTTTGTAGTCCTGTACTGCCTTGGTTCAGACTAGTTAACTCTTGTGGCTATGAGTACATAGGACAAAACAAGTTAATAATTCCTTAGGAAATGTCCCTATATACTGCAGTCATACACAGGAGCCTCAAGAAGTTCAGCAGAGCCATAGATATTAGCAACCAAACACTGACAATTCTCTCCTAAGCCTATGTGAACTGTGATTTTTGTTCAGAGGTTTTTAATAAACTGTGCCAGTTTTCATAGTGACATAAAATGCATACCCTTAGAATGAAGGTGATACACCATTTCAAATTAGTGTCTTAAGTGTTTTAACATGGACAAAGCAAGGCATTTACCTGTGAACTCACCCTTCAAAATGACTGAATTACATTTCTGAATTGTTATTGGTTTTGTTTTGTTTTTTTTTTAAAAAGTCAGCCTGCAGCACAAATCCAACAAGAAAAACTGCAGCACAGTCAGCCAATTTTCACTGAGATAGAAACTACAGATGAAGTAGGAAATCTGAGGCAGTGCTACGACCTGCAACTGTGATCTATAATTAGCAACTAAATTATATAATTACAATGTATTTTCTTAGTACTTCTTACAGCATGTTTTTATCATTTTTCAATAAAAAGCCAACTTTAGTTTCACTCTGCTCAGTAAAATGTTCAGCGACCTGTATCGATGTAGACTGACTGAAGGTCACTGCCTTCACAGGATGATGGGATTTCACACTCACACTACACAAAAGTAAAAGGCTCAAAGAGGTAGGGCACTGTCTCTTCCCAGATACTGAAAAAGAACAAAGCCGTTGACTAAGCATTCTGTACTCTCATTAAATTTCGGAGGCACACGGAGATTTAGCACTTCTGAAAAATAAAGCTTTCGTCTTCCCCTGCCATGCATGTTGTCTAGTCATCTGATCTACTATGGAGTGAATATGAGGAAGGTGTTAGTGTTAATGTTAGCAAATCAGAATGGGAATGTTTTACACCCACGTTTTTGTTACTTTGTACAGATAAAAAGCGAAGGGAACAACAGAAAATCAGGGTCAGAGAATGTCAAATGAGAAGTATGTCAAGACGCCTTCTTGTGTATCTATTGTTGCTGCATTTTTCCTTTCTTATATAAAGCTATTAGAGGAAAAGGCAACAGCACTGAACATGTAATACATTTTTCTGGTACTAAGTTTTCCACAACCATACATTTTGTGAACTTAAACTACAGCAATAACACAAAGTCTTGCTATTTTCATAGATGCTTTTTCTCATCTTACACAGGTGCCATCAAGGATTCTTATTTGCACAAGCTTACTGCTTAGAGAAGTCATCGTCTTCCAGAGGCCACGGCTGAAAAGCTGCTTATCTCACAGTGCACCAGTACAGCCTCCGTAGTAACAAGGACACAGGCATAGCAGCTCAGCACAGACTCATCACGTGAATATTTACCCAGGGTCTCAGCAGTTAGCACTCTGCAGCTCCAGCACTATGAGCACTTTAACTATGGCCCTCAAAACCAGTTCTCATCTGTCAAGACGAGCTGCAGTCGTGCTTTGGACTGCAGTGCAGCCCTATCTTTAGATAAGATATGTGATTTCAATTTTAGGAAAATAGGAGTACCAGGCGACTCTCACCTACTCTATCACCTCTCAAGCAGTAACATGCATCACCCTTTATCATTTGCAATTCTGCCTATGATGTTGCCGGTGTTGCTTGAAAGTCACACTATTATTTACTGCTTAGTGCAAATGTGATCCATTAGGCAGCTGAGTTATCTAACAGCTCTTTGTCACTGGGCCTGGCTGCCTCATTCCTCTTCTCTGTGCTGCTCCCAGCAGTGTGACTGTGCTCTTTTGTGCCAGTTCTAGTAAAGGTGCAACATCCCACAGTAATTCTTCAGCTTATTAAGGTGAAAAGAAAGCGTTCATTTTCTCCAGTGGTTCAGTTGCATACCAGTGTAGTGACCTACACTGGTTCACTAAAAATTAGGTAAATAATGGATTTGGTCCAGATCAACAATCTTGAGAGAGGATCAGGAATGGGACTTTCATTTCAGATGACAATGAGCTGCTGGCTCACCACAGCTCGCCTTATTGAGCTACACTTCAAGACAAAACTTTGTACTCTCAGTGTCATGAAATGAGACACCAGTACTTGGTGACTTCTCAGCTTTTCATGAGGTCTTTAAATTGGTTCAGCCACTCTATATTGGCCTGAGTTTCCCTGACAATTTTATACTTTTACAATTAAATTCCTGGTTTTGAAGGAAAAGCAAATAGCAGAAAACTTGCTGCAGTTACCTTTAGTTATCCTGAATTACATCTATGATGATTTCAACTACTGACCAGCCTTGGCTTTTGTAAAGGATCATAGTGATTGACTCGAAATAATGGACTATGTATGTCTGAAAACCAGGAACTTTCAGCCTCATAAATATACTTCCTACACTGAAGAGACAAAAGCAACCTGTTAAACTGTGCTCGGCTGATTAGTCTGAAATTCAAATATAGTTCTGATGGCCTTCATCAGTGAAAAGCTTTTAAGAACAAATTCAATTCCTTCAATTCAACAATATGCTAGCTTTAAAAAGTGCTTTTTGTTATAATTTTCTTTTTTAAAGTGTCTTAAAATTGCAAGATGAAAACAGAACAGGAAGTCAGCCTTTAGAAACTCTCGGTATGATCAGAGTTTCAGAACTGAGCTTAGAAAAAAATTAAATCCAAACTATAATATGCAGAAGAAATTGTAAAATTATTAGAAATTATAAAATCCAATTAAAAATACTGCATGCAATCACTTCTCAGTTAAGGTATCATATCATGTGGTATCTAGACATCTCACACACTGTGTCACAAGCCAAGCCTTTCCTTGTTGTTATAGATGTATATAAAAATGGCCTATAAATATGCAAAAGAGTAAATAGTCATGGAAGTTTGTGATGAAAACTTTTATTTGATTCTATTTAGATTATATAATTAATGTCCATAGATTTCCATTTTCCAAGTAAACAGATTATATAACTATGAACCTAAAAGATATTCACAATCTAAATGTTCAGAAAGGCAGAAAGTATAAACACTGGAACTATTTCTTATAGAACGGTTCCCTAGAATACCATTGATCTGAGTACATTTCTATAAGAATTGCTGTTTTCAATCTGGTCTAAATTTCAGTGTGTGACAGAGGTATTTTTTATGCACATATTTATTCAGTTCATCTGTTTTTACACATCTCAAAAGAATGTCTTAAACTAGAAAATAATGTTGCATGAACACAGGCTATTAAGTTCACTTTTCTATTGAAACAGATGACACATAAACCAGAAGCTCCATTACCACACACTTCATTCACAATCTACTTCTCCATCTTCATAAATACTACTCAAACTTTCCTTGGCAACAAGTTACTTAATCAACAAGGTGAAATGGAGTAATCAGATATATGTGACATTGACAATTTAGCAAGTTAAATATTTACTGAAATAAACTGTTTTAAAAGTATCTTCAAGTCTGAAAGCCTGCTAAGTGCTGCAGCGTGATCAATCAAATCATTGCCTAAACCACAAGGCTTCAAAAAGAGGAGAGGGGGATAAAACCTGTAAGAGAAAACTTAAAAATTCAGTGCAAGGAAAAAAAACCACTGAGTAAAAGACTTTGATGGATTATACAAAGCAGGACCAGGCTGCTGTGTAAGTAATGGCAAGATTGCCATGGGGAACTCAGTGAAATTTTAGGTGATCTTTCTCCACTTTCCTCTTTCTCTTTTATGCTGCATTGGTTCTGTAAAACACATAACAACACCCAACCATTGTCATCTAGTAGTTAGGACCAAAAGTCTGAAAACTTGTTTTGTCCTCACTACAGCTGAACATTATAAGATGTCACTACTTTAACAGAAAAGCATGATCATGATATATTTCCTGTAAAATATTTTCAGAAGTATATTATAAATTAATTTTTAAATGCTTTCACATTTCAAAGCCACATAGAGAACTTTACAACAAAAAAAAAGTGATGATTAATAACCAAGAAAAAGCAATATGGACTAAACATTATTCTTGTTTTCTTTTTTCAATAGTCTTTAACCTTTCCATGACAAATAGGACTAGCTGAGTAGAAAAGGTGAAAATGTTAGCATATATGTTAAATAATAAAACCGACGTTAATAAAACGTCGGTTTTAAGAAAAATGTAGGTACTTTGTAGTCCAAGGCAAAACAAATTTCTCAACACAACTTTATAACAGAACCACTGGGCACTGATGACACAATTCTCTTCTACCAGTTTGATTTAATGTTTTCTCAATTATCAGAAAAGTCATTATCATTAAGTCACTTTTTTTCTATTTTGCCCCTAAAATTAGGATTTTAGTATCAAAACAATGGACCATCAGGGAGAAATCTATTAACCCTCCTCTGAAACTAATGAAAGGCACCAAAAACACATTTATAGGGTTTTAAATATACTTTCAAGAAAATATTACTGTTGAAAAAAGTTAGCTAGAATTTTCACAAATAGGGTGAAATCAGGTTCCTAAATCAATAATCAGATTCCTAGGCAGGTGGCTGGTTTTCAAGGCATTCAACATTCAGCATCTGCTCAGGCCTCTGACTGGGAAGTGGGGACAGATTTCTGCAGGACTGTAGCTGTGAGTGCCCTGAGCTGTCGGGTTCACCCCTCACACTTGTGCTGTTGCCTTCACCAGAGGACCAGCTCCAATGTTATACAGCAGCTCATGAACAGCTGCAGTTTAAACTACAGCCAGGCACAGAAGGACATAGGAACTGGTGCCACTTTACCTAGACTATTCATGTCAAATATTTCTTTCTAGTGACTAGATTGGGAATTGCAATGGATGAGGCTTGGATGGAGTGAAAACTGTGAAAAGATGAAAAAGATACGTTTTGCTCTGACAAACATGTGCTTCCAGCTGTCACCTTCAACAATATTCAGTTTAATGTAAAGCAGCTTCTGTGACTAGCTCAGAGTCTTGAATGGCACATTTAGGGGAGCTTGGAACAACAGGGCTAAAGGACAGGAACTCAGTTTTCAGGTGAATGACACACGTACAGCCCGTTCTGCTTATTCCCCCTTCACTTTGGTTTCTCTATTTCTTCCATACTGATTATCCTATCCTTAATGAAGTACACATAAAATAACAACAGAACAAGAAAGACACTTAATTTTTAAAGAAAATGTAAAAAAGAACCCACCAAAACCCCACCCATATATTTGATAGAATACTCCTAACTAAATAATTATTTTTAATTAATTAAATAAAATTATTTGACAATGGCCCATTTAGTTTCTGATAGTTAACTGAAGGAGTAACAAAATTACCTGCAAAATCAATTTAAATATGCACTAACATAATTTAAAATGACAGTCTAATGTGTGACTGATAAGTTTGAGAGGTTTTTTTTACTAGAAGAATCAAAGTATGAAGAAAATTATAGTTTGAAAAATGCATGTATTATAGAGCAGTATTTATCTAAATAGCCTGAAAAGTTGAAAGAAAAACTCCATGATGGTTTTTGTTCTATCATCGCATTGTAAAGAACTGAAATGTTTTACACAGAATCCATCAGGTCTTCATTTTGCCCTATCTGTGCCAAACCTGTATGAGTAATAGCACTTATCCCTGATGCAAGACTTGGTTGACAAGTCCAAATCTCTAACTTAGTTAAACTGAAAGAGTAATCTGAAATAAGTAGGTCAGTTTGGATAACACAGGAATTGCCTACATAGGAAGCTTTGCATTTCTCAGGATAAAGCCCTTTCCAGCCATGTTTGTACAGGAATTTCTTTCATTGTTATTAAAAGGCTAATGAATATTTATTGATTTTATACAGCAAATATTCCACCTGCCAAGATGTGAAAGGATAATGGGAAATTATCTTGAAACGATAACACAAGTTTCGTTTTCTATTTAAATTTGGAAAAGATTTTTTAAAAAAGTTTGCAGAGAAAGCAATAATCCTTTTTATGATATATAAGATTGGTCACCAAGATAATAAATCTCATCTGGAATCATAGATAACTACAACAACTGCACTAAAATACTTTAATAATAACTCATTGTTCTTCTGTTGCAGTATATCAGGCAATAATTATTCTTGTGCCCAGACAACATTTCTGCTATAGTCATAGTTCCAGCAAAATCCCAGAGTAACAGGAAACATGATTAAAGAATTACAGTTTTAATGATTTGTGTACATTTGTATACAGAAGGT
This sequence comes from Oxyruncus cristatus, assembly GCA_013399855.1. Classification (NCBI taxonomy): domain Eukaryota; kingdom Metazoa; phylum Chordata; class Aves; order Passeriformes; family Cotingidae; genus Oxyruncus; species Oxyruncus cristatus. Next base: position 1,131,667 of record VXAY01002772.1, on the reverse strand, counting down.
TCAGACTGTAATTTAGTAAAGGTTTTGATCAATAAAATTGAATATTAGACTTTTTTGGTTGAATCAAAGCACTATGAAATTATTCATGTACATTTACTTATGATAAAATATTCTGTCTTCTCTGATTATCATATAAAATATTTCTTCTTCCTTACTTCAGCAAATCCCTATCTGATTCTAATAAGGCATAATCAGTTACACACCATCTTTTCAGCATTCATTATGATATCTTAGAGGACAATCATTACAATTTTATCAGGAAGCTTCAAATGTTAATATTTACCATCTTTTTGCCTAATTAGCATTACCCCACAGAAGTTTCCTGGCTTTATGCAGTGTGTACCTGCCCAAATGCTTCTGCCAGGCAGAGCGATAATAAGGATGTGAATATGCAGCCAAGAATTGGGAAAAAGCAGGACTTTTTCTATGAGAGATATTATTGTCTTATGCCAAGTTCAAATTACTGTAAATTTAAAACATTATACAGCAGATTCCTCTCAATGCTGCAGAAAATCACACCCCTTTCATTTATCTTCTAAGGAATACAGAAGTGTCTTAGTAGAAGAAGGTTTGGCAAAAATTCAAAAAACATTCTCTGCAACTTGAAACATTCTGGTTCTGTTCTCATCTCTGCACCTGTGAAAAATATTTTTCTAGAAAAGATATCATAGCCAATACTAATATTTTAAAGTAAGATACTTCTCATTCAATGTTGTAAGTACTTCAGAAGCAGTGACATCTATTGCTTTCACATATAAGGGCAAAAATGCAATATTTCATATCTCTCAATATTTCTTATATTTACACTTAAAATGGAGGCAGTTCATAGGAGAAAGCTTAAAAAAATAGAATAATAGAATTCTGAATTTTCAATCAAATCCTTTATACATTAAAGCTGCATTTGCCCTATATAAGTTGTAGAGGTCTCTATGAAAAAATATTTATTTATAAACACAAAAGAAATCTACACTCCAATATTAAATGAAATAATAAAAAGAAATTTTGTCACTATTCAAATCTGGCTTTTAATAAAACATGTCCAACCTTTCAGTATTTTAAATAATCAATTATTCTTCTTACAACCATTCAAAATTTTATTTGAATTCTAAGATATTTCTATACTGAAACTGTGCAATTTCAAAGCCTTTGTGTTCAAGTGCTGCAGCTCAGTCCTGAATTTTTGCCTTCTAGTATAATTTGTTCCAGAGAAGTTAGACTTTCAGGAACTCTCTAACCTGAATGAAGCAAATTTTAGAAACAATGACCTCATTCTGATCTAATTTAGCACAGTGTAACTTTGAAGCCAAAGTTGTTGAAGATGTATGAAACTGGCACAAGTAAGATTGAAATCAGGTCCCCTATCTCTCTGAATTTAAAAGTGAGAGCACTGTGACGGAATCCCACTTGCTTGGCATTTCTGCTCATGTAAGAGATGCGCTGTTCTTGCAGTAGCACTCAGGAAATGTACTTCCTGCTCCTCACACCATGAGCTACCATACTTTTTTTTAACTTGTGACAAGTATTGTTTCCAAATAGACTTTATTCTCTGTCAAAACCCAAACTGTATCTCTACCAGATCGGTTTCTGTACTGCAATAAACAAGTGCAAGCTGTTCCAGACAGGAGGATATTTTAACTTCTATAATGAAATAGTGCAGTTATTCATACGTTTGTAAATGACCATAACACAGCCAATGGAAGGTTATATATCTATGCTTTCGATGCACTTGGTGACAAAGAACAGTGTATTAACACCTTGTCCTGCATACACACATTTTTGCTTACGCAACCTGCACTCTGCAGCTTTCAATCAACACAAGGATGTTGAAGATTTTAAGATCACTGGGGCCTACCTATCCCTATGTTGTGTTGGGAGTGTTGGTCAACAGCTGGCTGAATGTGTGCTGGTAGCATGCCCAGGTGACTAAGGCCAGTCACATCCTGGCTTGTATCAGAAATAGTGTGCCCAGCAAGACCAGGGCAATGATTGTTCCTGCTGTACTCAGCACTGCTGAGGCCACACTTCAACTACTGTGTTCAGCTTTAGGCCCATCACTACCAGAAAGACATTAAGGTGCTGGACCATGTCCAGAGAAGGGCACCAAAAACTGGTGAAGCGTCTGGAGCACAAGTCTGATGAGGAGTGGCTGAGGGAGCTGAGAGTGTTTAGAATGGAGGAAAGGAGGCTCAGGGGTGGCCTTACCACTCTCTACAACTGCCTGAGAGGAGGCTGTAGCCAGGTGAGGGTCAGTCTCTTCTCCCAAGTAACAAGCAATAGGATGAGAGAAAAACCCTGTCTCATGTTGTGGCAGGGGCAGTTTAGATTGGATATTAGGAAAAAATTCTTAACTGAAATGGTTGTCAAACTCTGGAACAATCTGTCCAGGGAACTAGTTGAGTCACTGTTCCTGAAGATATTTAAAAGACATGTGGATGTGACACTTAAGGAATACGGTTTAGTGGTGAACGTTTCACTGCTAAGTTAATGGTTGAATGTTTATCTCAAAGATCTTTACCAATCTACGTGTTTCTATGTTTCTATATACATGAGTTTCCTTGATAACAAAACCAGGCATCCATCTAGCTATCGGGTTTTAATAAAAGAACAGTGAAAGCAAACAGTAAACTTAAGAACTGCACCTCTGACAAAACACAAACACATTTGCCTTTCCCACCACAGATTCCACCCACATCAGATGTCAGCCACCATTTGTGCAGAGATACCTCTCACAGGGTGCTCTGAAAGGTGGCTGGGAGCATGGTATGTGCGTATGCCTGAATTGTTTACCACCATTTGAAAATCTACTATGTCCTACTTTAGAACAAATTAGAGAAGTATTTAGAGCTATCGTGCACCTGGATTTCCTTGAATGAATTCTCTTTTACCATGTAGAGATCATCTCTTGCTGGAATCCTAGAGTTTGAGAGATTTATTAAGAACTCTAGGATATCTAGGACCCTCAAACATTTGGGAAAGGTGCAGAAGGAACCCAGCTCCAGTGCAGGTCACCTCTCTGGTGCCTGTGCTCTTAGTGGGGGTATGACAACCCCAGGGACCACTAGCTTTCCTGAGAGGCCGTGGTAAGTCTCTTCAGATTGGTCCTTTGGTGGACTGCAGGTGTGACAGTATTGCCAAAAGGAATACATGGGTAGTGGTACTGTTTGATTTTCTAAATCTACTTGTAAAGCCTGTGGACACAGAGAACAAGCCTGTAGCACTCTGCTTAACATCTGCTTCATGTTGGCTGACAAATTATAGTGGCCCTTTCAAACCTCCCTTGGGGCCTATTCCTTACAATCGCACTGGCAAGCATCTAACTGAAAATACAAACAAAAAATACTCCAGCATTCCCTCTCAATAGAAGACACTTAAATTGGACAAGCAATGTAGAAAGCTTGGCCTAACTTGCACAGCACAAAACCCAGTTTGATTTGGAGTTCTGTAGGTGACATAGTTCAATGTCCACTTCACTGCAATTAACACCACCAATGTTCTCACTTTATAAACCATGTTTCTTAGAGCCTTGGAACTGAACCAGGTAAACTGAGATGGTTCAGAGAAAGAGCTAGAGACTTGAACAGTCTCAAACATTTATAAATACATCATTATGATCTCCAGGTTTATTGATGGAGGATCGATTTTACTGCCATTTAAAATTACAATTTCTTAAAAGCACTGGCATTTCAAGAATTATTTTTCTCTAACATTTTAAGCAATTTTGATCTTTCAGTGGTAGGGGACATAGCAATATACCTAATATTTTAGTCCAAAACATATAGTCACCTTCTGGGTTTTTGTCTAAGACAGGCAGGGAATCCTGCAGTGGAGATGCAGCCTTGAACCGTCTGATACACTGATCTCGGACTGGCAACAAGTGTTGCAAAAGAAGACACTGTCTTTGCAGCTTCAGAAGCCTGGTATTCCCAGCAAGAGTAAAGAAGGGTCTCTTAGATAATGTGGAAAGAATGTTGGAAGCTTCAGAATAATTTGAATAGCATAATAAGCAAGAATTGTTCATCCTATGCATAGAAAAAGGCAGAGGCCATCTGGTAAATTGGTATGCAGTTGTGTCACTGAGGACGGTTTCAACCTGTACGAAGAGCTGCTCAAAATTCAGTCTGCAAAATACGTCTAATTCTGAAACAACCTAAGTTTCAGGTAAACACATTTGTAATCTCAGCTATGTCCATTTAACACTGTTGCCATACATATTTCCTGAGCTTTTAAAGAATGAACTGGTCTGTCACAGTTTTCTCCTCACCATGGTCTTACACTTCTCATCTCACCAAACACCCTCTCAGCACTTCAGGTCAGTGCTGCCAGGTCCACACCCCTTGCTCAGGGAGTTCCAGTCCCTCTTTGCAAAAATTCCCAAGCCAAGTTTAGCCCTCCTGCCCTTATCTCCGAATGCCCTTTTCCCAGACACTCACCATGTCTCCCAAAATGCTGATTCTGCTTCTCAGAATCCTCTAACCTACCCTTTAGTAAGTTCCTGTTTGCACCTTACCATTTATCTTTATCAGCCTGGTTCCTTCACTTTATCTGCTCTTCCCAAACTACAGGTCACAGGTTTTGCCTAGTAGATCCACCAGCTTTGCTCTTCCCTCTTCTCCTACAGCCTCAGTTTCCATATCAATCCACCAGTTTCCAGACACCCAATGATGTTTTGTTTTGCCATTCCTTAACTTCCTTCCTTTATCTGCTTCTCCTCCTGGAGCCTCCTGATTCCCATTCCAATATGCCAGTTCTCAGCCTGGCATTTGACCTGAATTTCCTGATCCAAAAATATTTGCATTACAAAAGCTATGCAGTATCTTAAGAATCTAGCTCTTCTTTTCTTCAGTTAAACCTCCACCTACAACAATTCTTCACCATGTTTGTGTTTCACATGACTGTCTCTGGGGTACCCAAGTCCTGTCAGGGTGTTCATCAGCTTTCTCTGCTCACAGTATCCCTTGTCCCCTATCGAGGAGGCAGGAGCATTCCAAGGCGATGGTTTCTTTGGCCATCACCAGAAACATGCAGAAAAATAATTTTGCCTTGTCCCTTCCCTGAAAACAATTAGATTACATTTTTAAAAATCAAGGAAATATTACCTTGAGGCAGACAGCTATTGAACTGAGTTCAGACCCAAATACTTAAAGTCACAGGCATTCAGCAATAATGGATGCTCTTCCCAGAGCTCTTAATCCAGCAGCTGGTACCTGTCTCCATTGAACTCATAGAACCATATCTTCATTTTGTATGCATATATATGTTCCAACCTATGTATGTATTGACCCTTCTCCTTTTGAATATAAGGTTAAAAGGAAAGCTTTCAGTCCTTTTAGGAGCATATGACTATATTTTTTTCCTATATTTTTGGAAAATTCAGAATTTTCAGACTAGTTTCTTAAAACCAGTGTTAGGGCCTTGTAAAATCTCTGACGCAAATCAGTGAACACCTGTTCCTGCAGCTCAGGCCCAGACTGCTCTGCACAGCAGAGCAGTTGTTAATATTTATTTGCAGAATCTATGAAAAAATACGGGTACTCCACAGAGACAGGGATGGAAAAAACATTATTCTGCTCTTTTTGGAGAGCTCATTATTACTGCATCCAAATTCTCAAGCTAACATTGCCACACTTCATCACTCCAAAGCCAAATGTTTTATATTTAGCATTTTATCTTTGGCCAAACAGACTTTGTATGTGACTTAAAAGGACATCTCAGAAATCCTCACATCTAGGGCATTTTTAAAGACCAGAAAGCAACTAATTTGAGGGGAGAAGAAACTAATTTTTATATGATGTGTTTAAAATAATTAATTGTATTTTATAAATTGAGGAAACAGCGTACTACCATACAAGGAAGACGGATGGTGGTTTATGAGCTGGATTCCTTTGGGTGGTATTCACAAATAAATCACTTGCTTACAGGGACTCTGAATGCAGACTGGTTTACATGGTAAGAGTGATTCATGAAAACAAAAAGAATGAGGTAGGACTTTCTGTATCTACCTATAGCATCTGGAAAGTCTGAATCCAGGTAGTGAGACCCACTTCTCCTCATCCTAGATCTCTTCTGCCTAGCAGAAGCCAAATCTTCCCAATTTCACACAAACACTTTTCTGGAGCTTCCCCTCCAGCAGTTAAAGAGCAAGGGAGAAGTAGGAATGGGTCTGAGGATATTATTCACTTCTGGACTGACTGTGTGTGCCATGCACGGTCACTGCCTCCCAGCCCAGGAGCCCCCAGCTCAGGCTGGAGACAGGCACAGTCAGAAGCAGTCAGATGGCTTCCCCAGTTCAAGCAGTTGCTCTCCTTCATGAAAAAACAGGGGTGTTCTCCACCTTGATTCCAGCCACAGGCCACCACTGGGCCACACTGACACAGTTACATTCTGCATGTCATGACTAAGTGCTTACAGTAGTTCAGTCAAGATTAACAAAGCATAGTTCGGAATATCTTTTTTCTTGTAAAATTTTGCAAGCTTTTAAAATTAATTTATAAAATAAATTTCTAGATTCATTCACTACCTCAGAAATCAGCACAGACATTGTCATAACTATTGTTATACATAAAAATGTTTTCTTTGACACTGGAAACACAAAATTATTTAAGTGAAAGCTGTAAGTTTTTGTAAGATCATTATTATGACAGAGAATCTGGCATCGTATAGCATGTTTGAAACTACTGTCTGAAGGGAGAAGAAGGCCCAATATGCAGACTGGACCCATTTCTTGGCAAACTCTGGTGCAGCTCTGGGACCAGGGTCAAAGATATGAAGGGAAAGGTTCCTATCCCAGAATGGCACTCAGCTTTTATGGATTTTTCAGGTAGGCAGTGAAGAAGTCCAAGGGCAATTCAGGAGAGACTTCAGAGCCTTGGGATGACTCATTAAGGGAGCACAACTGATCTCCTCTATCCTTCCAGTTCTAGGGAACAATGCGGAAAGAAAGGAAGATTCCTTTCAGATCAGTACCTGACTCCGAGCCTGGTGCCACCAGCAGAATTTTGAGGTTTTTTGATCATGTCTATACAGCTCACATGACACCAGTCCTGCTGACAACAAATGGGGGTCGTCTGTCTCAAAAGGGGAAAAGGATCTTTGGGCAGGTCTTAGCAGGGCTTATTGCGAGAGCTTTAAACTAGGTCTGAAGGGGAGAAGGCATAAAACTAGGCTTGCTATGGGTAAGCCTGGGGGCAACACACCAGTCAATGCCTGAGGGACATTGTGCTACTGAGGTCCTTCAGTCTGCTGTCTCAGTGGAGGTAGGGGATGGAGATCCATGCAGCACTAAAGACACAAGGGTTATTGATGTGTTAGAAACCATGGAAGTGCTAGATTAATGGTTGAACTCAATAATCGCACAGACCTTTTCCAACCTAAATTTCATGCCTTTGTAATCTTAAATGTGTATGTCTTGTATGTGTACAAAAAATATGTTCTTTGTATATTATTCTGTAGATTATGTTTCCTGTGCTGGATTGCCACAAATAAACACTTTTTTACTGCTTCCCATATGTTCTTTGGTCCTATTTTTCTCAAGGTTGCTTCTAAGAACAAAATCATGAACACCATAAAGTTGGTAGAAGGTTTTTTTACTCATCAGGAAGACTAAGGAGGTCAAGGTTTCAGCACAGCTGTTTCACATAAGCGCACGTAACTGTCTACTACTTTGACCTGGGTGAAATTTCCTTCCATTCTACACTGTCTTGGTCCTTACTTATCAGACCACGGTCGCTGATATTGACATACAAAAACTCGGACTTATTTCACTAACTCTAATTAATTACTTGCTTCAGAACAAATTTGATAACAATATTAATAATATATAGTAACAAATCTTCTATTGCCAATCCACAACAGCAAAAGATCACTTGAGAGAAGTAGTAAAGGTCCACTAGTATAAGAATAATAACTCAAAAAAGGTTAAAACTAGTGTACTTCAGATCAACAACATACATGAAAGTAAGCGAACTAATAATATTAATTTGATTGAGTTTAACCGATTGTCCCAAATACTTTCATATTTAAATCATACATTACCTTTGTATAAGTTGGGAATCATTTCAATCAATCTTAGCTTTTCTTTCTGACAATGGAGTAACTCCAACATTAATCTTAAAAAGTACTAAACCAAAAAGCACCATAGCATCAGAAGAAAAAGCAACCTCCATTGGTATAAACCACATCAGTCATTTCAAATTTGTTTCAAAACCTGAATGGCTTAACTTCATACACACAGGTCTTATTGCAGATCAGACACTCTCCAACCTGCAGCAGCCAGCATGAAACTGGCATAAAGTCTGTATCATGTGCTCTAGTTAATTCAACTAAAATGCGGTCATGCACCCGCACTTGATCCAGACCAAATATGCACTGATTGTGATCCAGGAGCACGCAAATCTGGTATTAATGGCCATGAAACCATGGCCTTATAGGATAGACCAGCTTTAAATACTCTGCAGATTTCATTGACAGGTTTTTTAATAGGCGTGCTTTTTCCTTTAACATATCCTAATAGTTCTAGTAGTTGTGGTGTTCTTTTCCACATAAATCATTGACTTTAGATCTAAGTAAATGAAACACAAAATCAGAAGAAAACCCAACTCCCATCACAACAAAAGTTGAGTCATCTGTGAAGGGCTGTAGATAAGTGGTGGAAATCAATTTAAATAGGTAAAATAAATATACAATGTAATGGAATCTAAATCACACCTAGATATTGAAACAATCAAAAATTAGAAATCTTACCTTTTTCACTAACACTTTCACTTTCAATCTCTACATCATCACAACTTGTATATTCTGGAGTGGATGCCAATTCTTCTTCTGAGCTACTTAATGAAACCTGGCGCATTTTACCTCCCTTTTTTGTTTTATGGGGCTTTGGTGGGGGAGGTCTGATAGATTCAGACTGGTCTGAGCTAAGAGAATCATTCCGTAACATGGTCTCCATTTTTTCACGTTTTGTTTTCCGTACAGCAGAATTGGGATCCAAATGGTGCTGTTTCCTTAATGAGTCAGAGCGCCTCATGTCTGGTCTTTCCAGAGGAATTGGACTCCTCCTAGGTGTAGGAGGGCTATGATTTGTGGTCCTCTGACGATTGGGACTTGGCCCCTGAGCCTCTCGAGTTCTTTCCATAGAATATGAACGTTGATTTTCCATGGCAGCCCTGCGCTCAGACACCGATCTTTGTCTTGACGGCCGTTCCATCCTGAGCATAGACATCCGAGAATCTTCCAACTCTGTATTTGCCAATGAGACATCACTATGTCTCCGTTCATGACGTGCTCGGGACACTTCAGCATGGATACGCATTTGTTCCTCATATGGTTGTGGCTTGACTGGATAACGAGCCAAATTAGGGTCACTTCGGTATCGTGCCTGGTATTCCTCTTCTCTCCGCTGCCTTTCATATTCTTCCCTGTTTTGTGCATCTTCTTCTTCTACCGGATACTCCTTGGAACGCCTGCGGCTCCTTCTGTTGGAATCCCTATAATCACCCAGTTCAGGTTCTTCATATAACTGAGGCCCACGCTGTGACCGTCTATCTGAATAATCTGATGGTGACCTGGGCATCGCACTGTCTGATGTAGCATACTGTGAATATTCGTCTCGCTCGTCCCTTTGGTCGTATCTTCTGTTCTGTTCTCGTGATATTGATGGGCTTCTTTTCCTAAATAATCATGACAAGTAAGCAGAAAGAGAATTCGGTCAATATTTTATGCAGCACAAATACGCAGTTAATGCTAATTAAGTGATAGAATGATTTCATTGCATTTCTTTGTGAATGTGCTGTCACACTTTCTGCACTAAATCAAAGAAAGCATGTCACGCTGCAAATCTGCTTCTAGTGCACAGTTGAAATAAAAAACAGCTTTGAAGGAAAAATGCTAATACAACATCATAAAATATAGAATACAAATACTTATGCTACTTTGGAGTCATAACTGCTTTACAAGTACCAACATTTTATTAATGCTTTATAATCATTTTACAGAGATATAAGTTGACCATATCCTTCTATTTCATAGGGCTTTATAATCACTATAGAAATTAAGGCTAGAAGGGTCATTCAGTTAGTTTGCTGTTTTAGCAGCCATTATTGCTCGAAACCACACATTTCTGTTCCCACAAAACTATAATGTGTGCCAAGGGCAGAAAACAGACAAAGATCCAATGGCTGCACTTGTCTAAATCAGATGAACTCAGAAGTCCTGAACTCAGAAAACAAAACACTTTTTCGTGCTGTATAGAAGGGAAAGCACTTCAAAGTGCTGTCTGAGTTGACAAAAGAATCCTTCCCATCTCTACAGGAATGGTAATAGTATCAGTCCAAGCATGTGAGCAAGACACATCAGAATAGCAGAATGGAGTTCCTGTACCACATAAAGCATCAGCTCTTTGTGAGGGACACCAGCTGGCCATAGACAGCACCTGAGGCTCCCAAGGAAAGTGGAAAAAGAATTATTAAGATATTCTTTCCTGACACTGAAAAATGATAGATTGAAGCATTTGATTCTTTCATATGTATTATTTTAGTAGAGGAATATTCTTTTAGTTTCTGGAATATGTCATGAATGTTATGTGTTCCCTTTGTTTGATACAACATTACCACATGATTAGAAAGGATCAGTTAAATAGGGAGTAGTGTTTCACAGGGAAAAACAAACTGGAGCTTCAAATCCTGTGTTTATCAATCCTTACAGGGTAATGAGCACTTAAAATGGTACTTCCAGACATCCTGATTCATGCTTGGCTTTTACCCCTAGATGGATCTGAAGAAATTACCTGCAGGAAACTGGAGCAAAGATCCCAGATGCGGATAAAAGACACTGAGAGGTGGGACTTCTCTGGCTTTAAGTAATGAAAATACATATATGAAGCTATTGTCGTATTTTCAGGCCTTTCTTCTTATATTTAGTTCTATTTTTATAATAAAGATCCCACTTAAAATGTTTTCTACCCTCACAAAATGGCCAGTGATCAGAAGGGCAGCCTTGAAGACAGCAACCAGGACATCCTGCCTAGTGTTTAGAAGCATGGGAAAAAGGTGAGCAAATACACAGTCTTCTTGTTGCCACAATGGCCCTAGAAGAAAAAAGGAAACCCTTCAATTCAGTGAAGGGGAGAAGGAGAAACAGGTTCTCCCTTCGTGTCCAGGAAAGTATAAAGGGCTCTGTGTTTAGCTGATAGGAGAAAAAATGCTCTTCTCACATGCAGTCTTTTTTCAGTAAAGGAAAACCATAGCTGCCTGAGCAGAGTGTGCGTGGTGGTGGTGATTTGGCAAACTGGCATTCTACACTGTCTTAGGTACCATACAGGGTCATTAAACTGTGCTTGAAAGATTGGACCCACTTTTGCCTTGTAAATATTAAAGTAATTTAGCTTTACAATGGCATCTACAAATTAGAAAACTGACTCAATTTTGCAAAAATTAAACTCTTCCTGCAAAGCATGACAAGCAGTATAAGCACCTTGTGGATGCCTATTTGTGTATGGTGAAGCTAAGATGTCCTATGTGTCTTATTAGAGTGTCATGTTAGTACCAGCACAAATCATAACCTCTGCAAGTTTAGCAAAATCTCTACAGATTCTGCTACTGGGGACTCACGTTGAATTGCTCTCATGTGACACGAACAGAGTTTCATAAGTCTAAAACCAGAATGGCCAACGGGAATGGACAATTAGGACAACAGAACTACCAGAATGCAGACAGTTTGCAAAGACACTGAAGTTTTCATTAAGACAACAGAGTTTAGATACAGAAATGCTTTAAGGAAGATAAATATTTTTTCACCTAAATACTTCAGCTGATGAAAAATATGACACATCCCAAAATAAATTGTTCCAATAATAAATAATCTAATCCCTGATAATTTCTGCCATTCCTATAATAAAAATTTGCATAACTTCCCCTCCCCAGTTGTGTATCCCATATAGGCAAAATCTTTTTATCTCTAGTCAAGCCCAGCTGAAATAAACGGCAGTCAGTAGACACAGCATTCATTCACATGGATTTCATTGCAAGATTGAGACCAATACACGTGCACATGAAACGTTCACATACTATGCAGTGAATACACCACGTCTACTCACTCTATATTACCTATAGATCAAGTTGCATTCACAGCCACAGGTTTTTGCATAGATTTAATCCTCCAAATCATTAAAACACTCCAATAAGTATTGTTTATAGTATCAACTCCACAATGTACTGCGCAACACACAAAACTGTACAGAATCTAGTTTGACAAATCTCACACGTGCCTTGGAGTAGTCTGAGTGTACACATGCTTCAGTATCAAACATCTACCTACTTGTGTCAACAGTAATGAAAACAATAGAAGATTTGTTTTAGCTACAAATAGAGTGTAAAAAGACACACACTCCCCACATATATATATATTTATAAGTATAAATATATATATGGTGTATATGTATATAGGACTACATGTCACAGTGTCCTCATATGGATGCACAGAATAATAGACAGATCACCTCTGGAGACATTACTGCTATAATTTCATGGAGGGAAGGCTGAGAGGATTAAAGAGATAGATTTCTGTATGAGTAAAAACAGCACTGCTGAGGAAAATGTATTTCTATCAGGAAAACACATCATCTGATGAACTGGCACAGGATTTACTAAGAAATCCACCTTTTTTTCTAGCATGAACTAGGTTAATGAGAGTAGGATGTGCCAGTTTAGCATTATATTTTTACACCACCCGCACAAACGTTTTCTAGTCTTGTGTGCTACATTTACCACAAACAGTCATTTTCCATCCTCCATTTTGTTGCTAAGACATAAATATAGGAACACCATCCATGGCTAACAGTAATGTAAAGAGCATCTGGATCCTCAATCTATTCCAACCTTTCATAAAGGAAAAACCTTTGTACAGGTACCCTGCATGTGGCAAGTGCTAGGCCACATGCAAGAAAAAGGATGGAGTGAAAATGGAGTGAAATGGAGTGGTTTTTTCAGAGAAAGCAGCCTGATAGATAAAAGCAACTAATTTAATTTCTGGCCTATGCTGACTGGCAGTATCAAACTCCCTTTCTAATTAATTTCATTCCTGTTGAAGCATCTAACTTGACTACTGGGATCAAACGCCAGAAGTTAAACCTATCCATCAGAATTATATTAACTGTACCTGCACACCTGATCAGCCAGAAACCTCTTTGTCAGGAGAGGGCTCATCCTGCCCTGCAGTCATCACACACATTAGTATTCCAACCTGTCATTCTCTTTACTGGTTATCATAGCACAATTAGCTCCCCTTTAACCTTCAACAATTTTTTAATTTTAAAAATACCTGCCGTAAACATAGTTGTACAATGTACGCTTTATATTTTAAACCAGAGTTATGAAATCATGGTGGGAGGAACAGTACTTCTGAAAACTTATGGCCAGTCACTACTATTAAAAATCTGCTGTTATTTTTAGATCACTAGCTAATTCTCACTCACCTTCACGAGCCTCTGTGTAATCCATTTCTCACCATTAACTACCTAAAGATACCTTAATAAAAGCCTTTCATCATGTACCTCCAGCTGGATACCCCATGGAAAATGACTACTCCTGCCCTTCCAGGACTTTCCTGGAACTTTAAAAGCTAAGAGAACTTTAAGGGTGTGATACACACCCTCCAGCTGCCAGCTCAACTAAGCACTATACACCTCCTGTCAGAAGGATTACCACCCTTCCTGAAAAGGTTACCACAGCACAGAAAAATCCTCCAGGCCATTGTGATTACTGCTTGTTTGAAACAACCACAAAATAAAACCTCTGTTATGGTTAAAAAACTCTAGAACCTGCATAAATCTCTTTGTCAGGCACAGTTTATAAATACTATTTTTTCAGATGTAGAATCTGAAACTTAATTTTTCCTAATTATTACTGTATATTTATTTTTACTGTTATTGATCAATACATGACATTTGGTATTTTAACACACAACCCATAAGCTTGCACCGATGGGAATCTTACTTGCAGTGCACTACAGACATCACTAATATTATGAAAAAGCAAATAGCTTGACTGTAACTTGACCTCCTGCTCATAAAGTTAAATTATTCAACTCCCCCACACTACAATAGAATTAAGTGCTTAAAATATGTCATAGAAGAATATAAGACAGCTATTCGGCTTTGATGGCTGTGATTTCCATAATGGAACTGAATAGCTTGAAAGTCTTTGACATTCATTTGTATTCTTTCTTAAAGAGAAAACACTCTTCTCCCTTGATTTAGATTTTTAAAAAATTAACCTGTGTGTAATTAGAAGTGTACTGTAGAAATGGAAATTTAAAAAATTAGGTTTCTATCGCATTTCAGATGTCACAGATATTCAAAAATATTGTAATATGCAAAGTATCTGTATTAATTCCAAAACTAGATCTCAGGTCTTCCTCCTACTAACCTTGTTCTCTAATAGAAAGAAGACACGTTTGAACTGGAGAAAACTTTCACAAAAATATCATTCTAAAAATATGCTTAAACATATGGGTACCTGAACTAATCTGCATTTAACTTGAATATTCCTATAAATTAGAAGCTTTGAGTCAATTAAAAAAATAGTAAGGACTCGGTGGGCCTGAGCCATCATCTACTATTTGAAAAATGAATATTGGTCATCTAGTTGTAAGTCCTAATCATAATTTACTAGACAATACTTTGATATTTTGTTTTCTCTTTCCTATAAATTACCAAGGAATAAAATTGACTAAAAAATTAAAACTGAAAACATTTCTCCTGCACATATTACAATTTCAAAATGTGATCTTTCAGTACATGAAAGAATAATTCAGAGAAGGTAAAAATTCACATTTTCCACTAGAATTCTGTCACAAAAACCATGCAAGAGACAGGGCTTCCTGTTAGAGATCTCATCAAATACACAGTTCACAGCTTTTTCTCTCCATTACTATAGGGCTCCTTTCATGGGAACAGCATTGGTTAGTTCCTGGGTGATCATTTAGGAATAGTTCTTCTATCATTCAGAACTTTTATATTTCTACGTGTTGTATTCAACAGTCAGTCGGGCACTTGGTTTAAAACAATGATTACAGGGAGCAGATAGAACACCATCATGAGACCTTGCACAGAGGTTTCTAGGCTCCAGAAGGTGAGCTGCACACACTCTGGACCTTGTAAACAAATCTCCCATGAATGCAATGAACCCAGAAAACTTGCTGTGAAAATGAAGGTCTGGCTACCTTTTTCAGGGAGGGTCCTACCCTCTCACGTATAAAAGCACTTCTACAAGTTTCCATTGCCATACTGAAAAATCTGCAAAATGTTTACCTATTTTTGGCAATGTTTTTAAGAGTCTGCCTGGTACTGATTTAACTCCTTTTCTCCTTCTCTGCTTATAACTTTTGTTTTTGCTGAGTCACACTGTACATGAGAATTCATTTTGCTCTCTGAAGCAGCTATGGCTCCAGCTCTTTGAAAAAAAAGAGCTTTTTCTGACTTCTAAGCAGTTCCAGTTCCTACCAAAATCTCTTTTTGCAGTTCTTGGTATACTGTCTGGTTTTATACTAGATTAATCTTCTGATCTGTCTGTTCACTCTCCTTAGTTTCTCACCCTCTCAAAATAAGATTAAGAATGTAAGCAAGCAATACTCAATTTACGAGTTGATTAATTTAAACAGCCTACTCTGATAGAAAGGAAAGGTGCTTATTGCATTTCTTGGCCAATGCAGTTTTAAACAAATTGCCCTAAAGTACATCTACAACTCAGATACCTAAGCAATTCACTTAGTAAAGCTCATAAGACAATATTCCATTCCTCATTTCAGCCATAGCTTGGAATTTTTTTTTATAGCAATCATACTTTGAACCATTAGAATATCTTCCCACTAAATATCTCCAAACAATAATGAATTAAGTTTACAATGATGATTGGAAAATTTACTGAAGCATGAGGCTGAGAGTGCAGGTGTTGATCTCTATTAGATTTTATCTGAAAATAGGAATTAGTCAATTGCAGGCTTGTATCAATGGAATGAAAGGAAATCTGTAGTAATGAAATATTAATATAATTAAATTCACCACTGACAACAATTTTGCTTTGAACTCAACATGATTGTACAGACATATAAAACTTTTCTACACAAGCAATTCAGCAAATATTCAGCATGGCAGCAGGGCTAATTTCAATTTGTGTGAGGAAGAGAGTTATAACATGGAAAAAACAAGTAACTGTTGAACAAAAAATGGTGATTTTAAGTATCACTTGCTACTCTACAAATATTTAGGTAATAAGGTTTTTTTCACTTTTTTAATTAAATTAATCAAATATTACATCAGGTAGGAGAATTGGACTAATGGTAGAAATTAGTTTGTCCTCCTTTACTTTGACTGAGTATTCAGTGGCTCTTACATCATATAATCTGATTTTAGAGAACTGCAAACAGGTAAATAAAATAACTATCTTTGAATCTGAGTGTTCATTCAGATATATTGATGAATGCTCACCTTTTAAAAATAAGTGAAACAGTCTGAGATTTTTCTTCATTTCTACTTTTGAACATTTTAAAAATTAATATTTTGCTAATTGTTTTCACTTAATAGATAAACAAGAAATATCTTACCTATTTCAGTAAAAGTTTCATGTTAAATAAGCAGTTAATCATAAAAACAATAGCAAATGGATTTAATTGTATTCAAGCAAAATTGGTCAGAATGTGCATTCTTGTTATCTGTATCAGTGCTGACACCACAGAAATAATTTGCAGAAGGATGGAATCAATTAACAGCTGTCATACAGCAGGATTCAAATTAGTTTAAAACCTATGGTGTTAAAAGAATAGTAGGTCACAGAAACATTAAAACATAAGAAGGAGTAAATACAATACTGAACTGTTACTAAAAAGGACAAATAACATAAAATACAATGACATTTCAAAGTTCCACGTACACTATTTTTAATGAAAGAAATACAACTTTTCAATAAATTTCTGTCACAGAAAATCAAATACAATTTAAGAAATTTAATTAAACGAAGACTTTGTTAATGATAATATTCTCATACATCTGATGCACAAGAAAAAGTTTTTCAGTACTTGACCTTTTTTGCTAAAAGTAAAAAATATCTTCCTAATCATCCCCCCAACGAACAAAAAAATGCTGAGTGTTAGACATTGTTTTCACACAACCCATTCAGCATCTTTCTTCCCTGCTTTACCTTTTGATCAGCCACTGCACATCTGGGAAGTTGGAAGCCTCGGGTTCATGAGAATACATCAATTTCTGTTCTCGCTAGCGCTTTCATTTAATCCTCTAGGTTCAGGGAAATCATATGAACAGTCTCTTAATTTTGAGACACAATTTTGTAGATATATTTTACAACCCTTTCCGCTCACCCAAAATTTAATTACAAAATATAAGGCATCTAGGAAAAAAATAAAGTCTAGTATATGAAACAACAGCAATTCAAGTCTGAGAGCTGACCCAATGGGAAGCTATTGAGAGCATGAGAGGAGTGTTATAGTTTAATGCTGTTACCATGTGCTGTATATAGCTGGAGGTCAAGTAAGAATTTACCCTATAAGGAGGATTATGGTACTTAGCTGATTAGTGCCTTGCTACAGTACTATTGCCTACAAATGTACATGCTGGTCAGGGCATTTCATTTAAACTATTTTTAAAATTGTGCAGTTCCAGTGGTTCATGTTTTGTGAGACTAGTTCCAGCATTTGCTTTGTGTTCTAGGTCTCAAGTTCTGTAATATCTATTATTTTTAGATTGTAAGAAGTCAAATTTTGACATAATTTTCAACCATTAGGCTAAAATAGCTGTGGCATCTACTACAGTCTGATGTGCTGAACATCCAGTGAAACTGAAAATACGTTTTCTTACGCACCATTTTAAGAAAAAATTGAGTGAAAATCAATAGACTAATTATTTCCAGAACAAACATTTGAAATATGGTGAGAATGTGAAAACAGAAAGCAAATGTGTAGAAGCCTCATTTGCATTAAATTAATTAAAAACACATTTTCCAGTTTTCCACTGGGTCTTCTATCTTTTCAAACTAGCTTACAAATGTTTAATATAAAGCCCCATACAGAAAACAAACTTGACTGTAATAAATTTAAGTCATGATAAAGTATTTTAAATTTAAGTCATGATAAAGTATTTTCCCATATTTTTCATGGGAAAAATACAGACTTTGCAGCAACCTAGATTTTCTCTATCTCAATAACAGTGATTTCACTCCAGAAAAGGCATTCTGACATCAAAGTTTTTTTCCCTCAGCCATTACAGAGAACATATCATAACACACTTCATGTATACATAATTTCATCTAATTTTGAATCTAATCTTTTTAAGTGTATCAGTTTCTTATTGCAGGGATTGTTTAGCAGGTGCTTTTACAAGCAGATGAAATATCCCAGTTCTTCAAAGGAAACCTCTAAGTTTGATGAAGAGGAGAATTTTCTTTCAAAGAAACACTCCATTATTACTAAAATACATAAAAAATATAGCTACTTCAATAATGAACACTAAGAAAATATCAGCAACATAAACTGTCATTTGAAAATTGTTTTGCCTATTAATGTCTCTGGAGGTGTTTTGAACTATTGAATTCCCAAAACTGGAATTTTGCTAATGAACGTGAGTTAGTGTATCTTTCCTTTGTTTTTTTCCCTCTTCATTGCATCCACATTTACAATATATATGTGATATCATACAACGAACTCTAGTTTTAAAATATCTCTGTGATTCGTATTTCAGTCTGGAAGAGATTAAATAGATCATACTAAGCTGTTTTGATGCCTCCACAAAAGAGCAAGCAGAAAATAACCTCTGTGAAAACGTCCGGTTCCTTCAGTAATGGGAGGTAAAGGCACATTATTAAATCTTGTGAATTAAATTAGTGGTGGCTCATCAATGATTGATGGGCTGTCTGCAGCAGCTTCTCCAAGACAAAGCTGTCAGGCTAAACGTGTTCATGCTGGGGAACATCAGCTGGACCACTATGCAATGAGACAGGTGCATTCAAAAACTCTTGGAAATTACCACAGTACATAAAACTAAATGTCCTATTCAATCGTCATTCTCAACATGCTGATGGTGAAGAATTAAAATGTGTGCATTTTAAAGCAACACAGGTCTATCCAACACAGAAGCAGATCACAAGTTTATGAAAAAATTATTTTCATTTCTATAAAAAGCTATAGATCCTATATTGTGTATTGGTAGGACATGATTCTGCAATGTTTTGCAAGCCAAAGAACTTTCCCCATAGTAGTTTAAGCAGTCAGGTCACAACCCAAAGTCATTGTGTGAGCCCAAATATGCAGGATCAAATAGCTACAGCTGCCTAGACAGAACTCCTTCAGTTTAGATCCCAGACAGAAGATAGGGATGTCCACCATGTCTGTGCTGCCTGGGTTTTCAGAGACACTATCTGCAAAACTTCCCATTACTGTATCTCTGAAAACCCCAGAAAGACATTCAACAGGCAGCTTTCCAAATTTATGCTTCATGCTGTATTACTGCCTTAGCTTGCTGATTGTTTATTCTGCACTAGGTCTGCTCTTGAGCCTTGTGATAACTCTGTTCCACTACACTATTTAACTACCTACAATAAAGTTACACTGCACCAGCACTAACTGTAAGAAGATAGTTCCTTCCAGGCCAAAATCCCTGGAGACCTCCAGAGACAAGTGCCAACCTGCGTTCACCTAGCCTGCTTTGAAATAAAGGAAATGTCAAGTGGAAAATTTTTACACTACTGGAATAAATATGAGAAAAAAGTGAAACTTAAGTCATTAGGAATAGCACACATTTCTATGAACAACAAACTTTACACAGAAAACATGTTCATAGCCAAGAGATTCAACATTTTGCCAGACATTCTGAAAACTCTTTGTCAAGAATCATCAAAGACACAGATTCACAGGAAAAGGCTGGTCCAGCAAAATACTTGAGGACTTTGCAAGGCTGGCAGAGGGTGGAAATATGCAATTCATCCTAATTCAACTTACTACAAAATTCTGTTTTCTCTCTTTCTCGATGTTTTCAGGTCAGGACAACCTAACGCTGGTAGGTCCACGTTATCTCACTGTCTGCAAATTGTACTTTTTTAGTTCAAAAATTCTGGATTTAAAGAAGAGTCTTTCACACACATAGCAACCTGCACTCAACAATTCAGTTCCAGATTATCAAGGATAATGAATCTATTCATCACATAAAATGAAATTATTAAAGATTTTAATATACACAGTGAGATGATTGGCATTTTATGTAAATTATGTATAAACAGAGAGACTACCACAGGACCTTAAAAATACTGCAAGAACCTGGACTGAGAACTCATTCAGAACTATTCTGATATAATCTGAAAAATCCAGAGGAGCTGCAAGGAAACACAGACATATGCATTTCAGTGAAGTGGACCAAAATGCTTTCATTAACTATTTCAAATGGAAGTTGCAATCAGTATTGATCGCTAGCGGATATGCTGAGCAGAGGAGTTCATCAAGGAATGACAAACATGATAAATTCTGAGTCTAAAGAAGTGGTACTCAAAAAGATAATGACTTTTTTTTTATTAACAATTTAAAAAAA
>VXAY01002772.1:932779-1111075 GCA_013399855.1 Oxyruncus cristatus | reverse complement strand
AAAAAAAAAAAAAACAAAACAAAACATGGAAATTGCCATTACAGTTTTACAAATACTGCCTACAGAAATCAAACAAAAAAAAAATCAGTGCTAGGATTTATAGGCAGAAAATAAAATGCAAACCAGGACATTTCTAATCTCAGTTTCTGTCAATACATTGTCTGTAGTAACAATGTCTGTGGGAAATAAGAAGGGAGTATTGTACATTGTATAGGAGCTGTAATTTACTGGATGTAAGGACAGGCAGGAGCAAACTCTGATACTCTGATTTATTGGTTGCCTAAACACATGCTCAGAAATATTTCCGCTTTCAAGATGTTTCTCATCATTCATCCTCCCAAATTTTCAAATATAATTTTCTTAGTTTATTGATAAACTTTTTCTGGCTTTATATGATTAGAAATGATTTGTCCCTTATTATTCCTTCTTAGAGTGGATATTGGCCCAAAGACTCTTCTGTTCTGGAATGGGACAGCATTTCTTGCCTGGGATGTTTGATACCTCCTTGTCTATGAACTCAAAGGAAAGGAGGGGGTTAACTGAGAAACTTGTGTTCTAATCAAGCTTAGACTAGCAACAAGACAATAATAATTTATTCCTCACCTTAAAAAAAAAACAAAAAAAGAAGGAAAACAAACAAACAAACAAACAACAACAACAACAACAACAACAACAACAACAAAAGGCACCAAAAAAAATGCACTTTTGCTCTCAAAAATAAGAGCATGGTCAAGATTAGGAATTCAAGATCACAAGGGCCTTACCATATTTACTCAAGAATTCCTTAATTTTCAGTAAATCTCCTCAATTGAGTTTAACAAGTAAAAATACAAGTCTCCATCTTTCATTGTTTATGGCAAGCTTGAAGGTGCCTGCAAATGTCTCTGGGATGATTATCTTATAAAAAATGGAATGATGGCATAGGTAAATTTAGGGTCAATACATTAGTGAAAGGAATCCCTACAAAAATGCTCATATGAACAGCTTTCAAAAGTGAATAATCACAAGTGCTTTTAATGGGGACATGTGAAAAGCAGTTTTATAGCCTGATTCCATGACCAAACTCAAGCACCAGCTTAAGAGGGGGTTTTTAATATATATTACTTCCAAAGATCAAGAGACAATTAATCCTGTGGACTTCTTTCTTAAGCTCACTGACTATTAAAGGGAGCTTCAACACAGACTTATTTCCTTTCCTGATCCACTCCGTTGTCAGGCTACGTGCTGTCTAACAATAATTATGCTAGTTTCTGTAGCACAGCAAAACATAAATACTCCAAATATTCTAACACAGAGGTTCATTTGTTCTGGTGTCCAAAATCCAAACATGGGTTTCTTCCAGTAACACAACCCGCACAGCAATTTTATTGCAAAACCTGTTTTCTGCTTGTGCATTTTTTAAACTTTCCAATTCTTTATATGTTCAATAGTTGATTGGCATATTGAGGGCAATAATACCAGGTGGCAAAAGAGCAACTATATAGAAATGCACCTTATATAAATGCTTCTCATATGTTAGTTAGTCTTCCTGAATCCACACATATTCCTGTTCTTTGCCATCAAAAGCATCTTGTGATCATGGCAAAATCACAACATTATCAACACCAGGGATACATTTATATTCCTGTACCACTTTTTAACAAGAGGGTTTCAGATGCAGTGCTGTGATTGTGTCCAACTGCAAATCAGATCTCTTCCATTAGAGAATCTGCATCAGACCTTACAATAAAGCATATTTTTAAAGAATTTATCTTCAGAGCCTTTTCCTGAGAGATCATACTCTCTTTCTGGGTCATCTTTTTTGACAACTTCTGAGGATATGCAACGAAAAAAGCAGGCGTTGGATTGAATGGCATCTCTTCGTATGAACTGGACTTACAAAGGCTTTTCTCAAGTAATAATTCAAGATCACCATAGGAGATAAAACTGAAGCACGCTGATATCAGAATTGGATAATAAGCAAATAGCAAGCTTGAAAACACCAATTTAAATTAAAAAACTCCCAGAATTCTTGGTTTGAGGTGACCCACACAATTTTCTTACAGTCAGTAGTACACTGAGGAATAGTGGTACAATTACTCTACAATTATTAACAATTGCTTTTACAGTTAAAGTGATTTAACATGCTATCTTCGCCATTCTTAGGGAATATTATGTTGCAGATTGCAGAGTGGAAAATGCCTAGCCTTGAACAGTTCAGGCAAAATCACAACACATAAGCAAAGCCTCGAGTGCTGCAACTGTATGAGGAAGTTTCAGTGCTGACTGCCCATGTTCTCTTGCATGGAATTCATGATGCATATAACAGCAATGCACAGGTACTCTGATTAGAAATAACACCTCATTCTTCTGAATAAGAAAAAGAAGTAAGTCCATGGCAAAGATAAAACCTTTATTTGGAATTCAGATGGATGACGCAAAGGAGGAGAGGGATTTACGACTCAATCTTCACGAAAATTTCAGATAAGTAGTTATGCAGTGGATGGGCTACTGAGCATTCAGAACGTGACCAACTTCAGATTATTCCTCTATGCCTTAGGCAAAAAATGAAATGGAGAGACAGAAGAAAGAAGGGAAGATATATCTGCAGAACTTCAAAGAAAAGGCTGTGGGAAAAGAAATGGGAAGAGAAGCAAGAGAGCATGTGCAGCATAATTTGCACCTCCTGTAAATGAGGTTCTCTTCAGTACATTAGGAGGCCTATTAAGTGGTTCTGATATCAATAAATTTACTCCAGCAAGGAGTCTGAGATTCTCAAAAACACCTAACATCTTAGTCCATATTTCATGGCTTTTCCCAAAACCATTACTTTAAGACAGATAATCTTCACCAGAAAAACTATTTTAGTCTTATTACTTTTATCTCAATAGAAATGCTACTGTAGGGGATTTAAAACCTCTTAATAACTTTTCCTTAACACCCAGCAAAATAGCTCTCTGAAGTTCAGAAATCTATGTGAAAAACTTTTCAAATTAAATGTTTCTTAAAATAATAAGCCCTCACTATAGTGTGATCATTTTTTTACTGAATAAATTGTAATATGGAAAAACATTAATAAGTCTGAACATTATTTTCAAATATTCAGTATGGAAAATTTAATGAAAAAGTGAGTGGTTGAAACAAAAATTTGGTTTTAACAGAAATTCTTTTTAAGACTTTATTATGCTAAAGAGTAAAAACTATTCTAGTAATAGTAGCAATTTTCTGTAGTGTGACTGCAGAGTTGCCTCATCTTTGAAGAATTAGTCACCCATTCCTTGAAAGCTGATGTTCCTGTCACATGTTTTGTAGTGGTGGTTAATAACAAAAAGTTATCCAGTCAGGAGCCAGTAAGTTTTAAAAATGAAAATCAGGAAATCAAGTCCACACACTCAGAGAATTCAGGAGTTCAACAAGATTTAAGATTGTGATGTTTACAAAAAAAGACCTGACAACAGGAAGTCATTATTCCGTGTATCACTGGGTTTTTTTCATTGTAGTTGACTTTACTAAAACTTTTCATTTTCTCTTTGCTGTTGCTATGATAAAAATAAGAAAAAAAGTAAAATTATTGGGCCAAATGCAAAATGATGCATTTATAACAAAGCTTAATCTGACATGTATTATCCGTGATCATCTCCTCCTGATATCACTATTAACAATATTGTGGCATCCACTAAAGAAATACAGACCCTTAAATCTAAAAAAATAATCCATCAAAAAAAAAAGAGAAAGATCTTATTGCTAAATATCACACTAGATTTTCTAATGAAAAGCAGAATGTCAGGAAAAAAAGTCTCTATATGGATAACTGCAGCCTTCACTTAATGTGGCTAAAATTAAGTATTGGTGGGAACTCTGATTTTTAGATGGACCAGGATGTCCAAACATTACAATTTAATTGCAATTCCAGGCATGACCACAGATATTGCCAATTTTTAAAAGACATCCAGAAATCCATCAGTGAGATGAAAGCTGGCTGAGACAACGGGCAATCGTGCCATAAGTTTAATAAAGTTTCAAATCTCTTAACCAGTAGAGTGTTGACAATTCCATGAGACAGTTTCTCTGTAAGCCAGTTTTCAGGGCTTAAACAGCATCCAAATGCTCAATAAGTGCATGTTTACGAACTCTGGCCCACTTTATATAGATCAAGATTTATACCCTTATATAAATCATAATATTGCTGTTTTACCACATTCTGATCAGTAAAACAGATATTTCTGTTATGTTTTCATAATGAACATAAAACCAAGCATGGCAAGTAAATGTCTTTAGAATTCAAATCTCTTTTTCTAAGTCCCAGATTACATTACTTCTGCAATAGAAAACAATTTACCAGTGACTGTAAAACACTTTTGAAATAAATGAAGGTAAAATTAAACATGTGATACTGCTGTAGTTAAAAAGTGCAACTGTTTTTCTTCTCAGCATTTAATGAGGACTTTGTGCAGGGCATAAGATGACTGTTGGATCAAAAACACGAGAGGGAGAGAAGAAAAGATGCTCCCTTATCTACTTTGGAATATTGCACCTACATTTGTCACATTTCCAAAGACATTTATATGGAAATTTCTCAATTATCAAAATTCAGTATGCCCCTGAAGTATGATCTTCAGGCTTAGAAAGCCTTGGAAATTTTTACATATATTTTCTCTCTTAAAATCATACTTCAGTGAGTTCATTAATTTGAGCTTTCTACACATCACATATTTTTAAATCCATAGCACCCCTTGCTTTTAAGCCTATGAGGTTGGACCACCTTTTATTATTAACTTAGAATAAAAAATATACCAAGATACAAATAAATTATATTTTCTAGTATTAAAAAAATTATCTTACAGCAAATAATTATTTTATTAATTTTTCCAGCCTTCTAGCATAGAGTATTTAACTATTTTTACCTTCTTCCCCCAATATTAATTATATAATGAAATAATTAAATTAAGTAACCAGTTTAGTGTCAAAGTTGTTTTTTTTTTTAACAGTTAAAGGGTTGGGTTTTTTCTCAAAAAGGGACAGTTTTTAAAAATAATGGAAGTATTTAGTCAATATTCTCTAAAACTTCATACTTTTCATACTGGAGAGTACAAGCTGGGGCTGCATTGTACTTTCCGGTTGAAAGAACAGCAAAAGGAGACAACTGCACATTTATTCCCATATTCTCTAGAAAAAGCTTTCAGTCCCTGCAAAACAAAAACTATACATGTTCACTCTGAGGGACACAGTCAAAATGTGAATACAAGACCCTTTCAGCAAATAATGACTCATGCATTTAGTCTTTGTTCAATTTCTCTTATGGCTCATACGAAATGCTACAAAATAGTGGGTCACTGAATATACAAAATAAAACTGCACACTAGTATCACAAAGACATTCTCTTTTGCAGCATCTTTTAATAATAGGACATGGCTAACCGATTCAAAATATGCAATGCAGTCTACTGAATAAACCATAAAATGCTATGTCTCAGTCTACATTTTGTGGCTGTGCTTAAGAAATGTGATTAACTGTTGAAGAAACAACAGAAGAATATAATCAGAGATGGATTTCTCACAGAATTCAGTGTCCTGCACTGAGGTTTTCAGCAGAATTCTCGGAAAAAGACAGTGATAATATACAGTAATACATAAGCAGCCTGCTTTTTGTTTATTTTCCAAACTGCAGACACCAAAATAGAAGAAATATCTACAAAATTAAGGTACTGGGTCACTAATTCAGAAGCATTATATTCCAAGAACATTTAGGAAGACCACAGAATTTAAATCCTCAAAAGGAGACTGAAATCTTTTGACAACTATTATCTTAACTCTTCTATGGCCCACCAGATATTATGCAATAGTCTGGATATGTGAAAACGTACTTAGTTCTTCCACCTGCATATGTAATAAACATTCCATTTGGCTACTTATTGTTTAGCCACTGCAGATAAGGGAGATACATAAAAATTTCACAGCTAGAGGCGAACAGAGTTCTGGTAGTTTATTTTTAAGAGCAAAGGCTAAAAAAAAAAAAAATTCAAAATTTGTTTTTACACGTAGCTTTTGCAGTCATCACTTTCTCACATAAACCCTTCTACTCATATAGAGAGACTTAATCAGTTTGCCTTTTTGTAGGAATAATCATGAGAAGAGGAAAAAAAAAAAAAGAGAGTAATTACTTACCTTACAGTAATTGGAGTTCTGTGAGATGTATCGCTTTGATGCACAGACACCTCAGGCACCCAACGTGTAATCTTAAGGCCATCAATATTTGTTGGGGCTGTACCTAACTCCTCATACCCTACCGCCTATCAGGCTGGAAAAGAGCGATGGGAGGTCCTGCAGCTCTCTTGCCCCTGCAGAATCGGGATCCCTCAGTGGTGAGGACGGAGGAAGTACCATTCCTCCACACGCACAGGATGCCTCAAGGAACCACAGGTATTGACATACCCTTTCTTTTCCAAATGACAGGTCATCAGCAACTCGTTTTTGCTGACTCACAAACAGTAACCTGATATGCAGAATCTAGATGCTCCAAGTCCATCTAAAAATGACTCATACAATTCTGCCAAAATGAGCAGCATACCTATAAGCCTTTATAAGGGAAAAATATTCCATAAATGTTCATATTAACCCCCAGGTTTTCTTTTCAAGGAAACCTACAATCCAGTCCTGAAAGTGAGGACTCGAGCTTAAAACTCAGGGTTTCATAAACCTTCATCATAAATGTGATGAAAGGATTAGTCACAAATAAACCTGCTTTCTTCTCAAATTCACTACTAAAGTAAATTTGAACATAAAAGTGGTTCTGTCAAAGGGACATTGAATTTCAGTCTTGCTAGCAAAGAAAGAATGATTTTCTATACCATTTTTCTTATTGAGTCTTAAATTGCACTAATCCTGTTATCCCTGTATGTTTAAAATAATTTAATTTCTATTTTCCTACCAAATTACATCAGAAATACACAAGGACTATATTTTTCTTTTACTCTGAGGTACCTACATAATGGTGTTTAAATGGATTTAAGTAAATCATGTTTACCTACCAAGAAGTGACTAAATACTATATCTAAAATTATCAAGACTACATGAGGATAAAATTGATAGCAAGAGAAAATTCGTGACTAAATAAATTTTTGCTGAATTCAGTAGCAATGAAATCTGATCTGTAACATAATGAGTGTGTGTATGTGTATTTGAAATCTCCTATCTGAAACTCAGCATATATAGAAAAAAATCAGAACTAGAAAACTAAATAACACAGGTACCCAAAACCATATCATTCTGTACCTTAAAATAAAAATTGAATCTAGTATATTTTACACTAGAATTAACACATTTTACTTGATCTAACATGCCACACTGTGATCTGCTTTTAAAAATACTGCTTTGCAAAGAAAATAAGTTGTGTACTGTCTCTCTACCATACGGGAGAAGAGCCATCATTTTCGACATACACCTTAATGGGTGCCCACTGACTTACAAGTGTTTCCAGAGCATCAGATTTCCTGTGTACTTACATGGGGATGTTCAAGCACTCTGTAAGTTGCTCTCCCAAGGTTCCCTCTACAGTCAGTGGAAAGAGGCAGAAAGTTCCAATGGGCAGTTCAGTACAGAAAACTAAGTTTAGGTTCTCTGAATCATCCCTTAGAGAACTCATCTCTCTCCAAGGACTATGGGAGCCAAGGGAGATGAGCTTCAAACTAAAGTTAGAATTTTTGAACTTGTTGCATGGTGTAAAGTGTGAATGAACTATCACAGTCCTCATGGCTAAGTGCTGGCATCTACATCTCTTTGAGACAATGCTTTGTGAAAAAAAAATAGAGGAATTATTCATTTACATAGGCAGTTTCCAAAAATACTAAATGAAATCAAAACTTTTGCCTGATACTGAACATTACGTGTTAAGATATCCAAACCAACAATCATCATCATCATCATTAAGATTCAATTGTAAAGCCAGGAGAAAAGCAGCCTAAAAACATTATCAATGTGCTTATCAATAGAATAGCTGCCTTTTTTACATTAAAAAATATTAAATTTGCATTAAAACAAATGGAACAACAAACCACAGATTCAAGGGACTGGGTGATCTCACCTCGTTGAAAAAAACAGTACTTTAGGTACTCGAGAGCAAGCTCCCTAAGTCATCAGTCAGTCCCTTAAACTCACCAGAGAGAAATGGCACTTAGAGAATCTAAGAAATTTTAGATGTCTCTCCTGAAAAGAGATTATTTTTTTTTCCCCTAACACTGCTTATTTCTCTCCTTTTCCTCTTGAGGAAGACTAGACAGCTAAGATACAGACTTCTACACTGTAGAATTTAAATTCAAACGAAATTAATCCAAAATGAAGCCAAAAGCACTATCTCAGTAAGAAAGAAAAAAAAATAAAAATAAAAAAGAAAATCTAAAACAAAGGCAAAGGCAAACCAATCATGTAGAAAAATAGGGAATATAGGAATAGGAAAGCCATGTTCCAAACTCTAAAATAAGTGACATAAAAGAAAGTTTTATTAGTATCAGACTACAAGGGGGAAAAAAAAAAAAAAAAAACTTGTCCTTAACTTTAGGACTATTATGGTGTATTATATATATTATGGGGGGGTATGTGTGATGCAGCTTCTGCATCATGAATTGAGACCAATGGCATATCGATCTTAAACTAAACAAGTAATACTACCCCTATCATACCTGATCTGGTTGTTATTTAAGAGCATGTCTATTTCTAAGACTCTGCCAATGATTATACAACATGTCATGACGTGAAAAGTTAAGATACACTAAACAATATTAAAATAATTTGTTTAATAGGTCCCCTGTGCATCTTGGTCTACTTTTGATGGTGTTCTCACTAAGTAACAAGAATTGCACAAGCAATTTATTTACTACTAGGACAGAGAGCATTTCATAGAGATATGGAAAGGTTCAGGTTGGAAGTGATCTTAAAGATTATTTAGTTCCAACCTTAGTACCAAAATAGGGACATCTTCCAGCAGAGCAGGTTTCTAAGAGCTCAAACCAGCCTGGCCTTGAACACTTCCAGGGATGGGGCATCCAAAACGTCTCCGGGCAACCTGTGTCAGTGCCTCACCACCCTCATCATATTTTTTTCCCTTTAGTCCAATCTAAGTCTACTCTCTCTCAGTTTAGAAACATTGCCTCTTGTCTTGTCACTACAGGCCCTGAAAAAAAAAAGTCTTTATCTTTCTTATAAGCCCATTTATACACTGAAGGCCATAATCAGGTCTCCCTGGAGCCTTCCCTTCTTCATTCTTTGATATTTCCCTGAAATCTTTCAGGACTAATTAGAGTCTTAGAAAATCGTAAAACCTCTTGTAGAACAAGAATTAAAGTTGAAAAAATACAGTGTATTTTTACATCACCTCGTGTTGTGCCCTTGTATGCTGTAAAGCCTAGAACTAACACACATTGCTTTCTGAGATGCAAAGGGTACCTGCCCTGCATTGGTGTCTGTTCCATTATTCTGCAAAAAAATGAAGACTTAAAGGATATGTTTGACACCTATATTCCTTGCCTCTGTCTCATTCTCTTCTTGCTGCCTAACTCACATGCTGTCTATCACCATTACATATCTGATAAAAA
The DNA here is from genome assembly GCA_013399855.1 of Oxyruncus cristatus. Taxonomy (NCBI): domain Eukaryota; kingdom Metazoa; phylum Chordata; class Aves; order Passeriformes; family Cotingidae; genus Oxyruncus; species Oxyruncus cristatus. The sequence continues at coordinate 1,101,510 of VXAY01002772.1, read as the reverse complement.
GGATGAGACCATCTGGCACGAATGTTCTTTCTCTCTCTGAAAAACTGAGTGCCAGGATGACGACATTGCCCTCCAAATGTCCAGAGAACTTTGAGACAAAAAGAGGATTGACTCAGACCTCAACAAGTTTAAAGCATGATCTGAAAGCAAGGTCTTTTTCCTTGAAAATGCCTCAGCTGGTTTTGGCTTATTTTCCAAAACGGTATCAAAGAATTTTTGCAAAATAACTCAGAGAGCTTTGAATTTATTTTAATAAGTGGCTTTATGGAATAATTTAAATGCCAGGAAACACTGAAGGACTAATAAAACAGTTGTTATCCGATTGATGTATCTTGAGTAAATGTTTTTAAATTTAAAACATATCTTTTTAGTTCATATTAACAAGACTTGATGACTTCTGAGTACGTAAATACTCTTTTACATCTTTTTATCAAATATTCATAAAATTTTACCGGAAAACGGCCCTAAGCCTAAAGATATTTTGTAAACTGTAAAGAAACTGAGTATTGATTAAATGTTCCTGGAGGGTTCTGATTTTTTAATTGAGATTTATTAAATTTATTTTGGGTCAGTCACTCAATTTTTCAGTTTCTAACCCTGAATTATGAGTATCTCAAGGCTCTGCCTACAAATATAAGAAAGATTCAATTTGACTGTTATTTTAACTGAGTCACAATTAGTATTCTGGATATGTTACAGAGCCTTAAATGAGATAGAAAGTGAAGCATAGAATCATAGAATAGTTTGGGTTGGAAGAGACCTTAAAGATCATCTAGTTTCAACACCCTTGCAATGGACAGAGACACCTTGCCCTAGACCTGGTTGCTCAAAGCTCCACCCAGTCTGACCTTGAATACCTTCAGGGATGAAGCATCCACAAATTCTCTGCACAAGCTGTGCCAGTGCCTCACCACCCTCAACATAGTTCTTCTTTTCGTTTCATTTTATCCTAATCCACCCTCTTCCAGATTAAAACTATTGCCCCTCACTATTACTGTGCTCCCTGGTAAAGAGTTCCTCTCCAGCTTTCTTGTAGTCTCCTCTTTGAGTACTGAAAGGCGCTGTAAGTTCTCCCTGGAGCTAAATAACACAAACTCTCTCAGCCTGTCCCCAGAGGGGACCAGCTGCAGTGCTCTGATCCTCTTCCTGGCCCTCCCCTGGAGCAGCTCTGTGTGTTTCTTGTACTGAGAGCTGGACACAGTACTGCAGGTGGGGTCTCATGAGAGCAGAGTAGAAGAGCATGACCTCCCTTGACCACACTTGTTGTGCTCACAGCCCAGAACAGGACTGGCTTCCTGGGCTGTGAGCACACATTGCCTCGAATACTAGAAAAATACATATTTCTAAGGTGCCTCATGAAGCAATCCAGATTACTGTGACAATTTATTGATACCAATTTAGATACAATTAAGATAAGCCCATTACAACAAATTTTATGGGAAATTCTAGATTTTTGTTAAACACTTCTGCACCCTGTTTTCTTAAACTGACATGCCAAAGCAAAACAGAAAAATGAACTTTAAAAGTCAATGGTTTCAATGCAAAATTTTCCTGCCAATATGTGTTTTGAAATAGTTTGCTGAAGTACTATATTATTATCCCAAATACAATAGCCAGTCCAACAGAACAGATCCAGCCAATTTACAAAATGGTGAATGCTGGCGAGCATAACAACTTTCTTAAGTGCTAGCGAAATATAAACTATAATTTTTCTAAGAGACATTCAGGCACTACTCATTACCAACTAACTTGAGTAGGCATCTTTTGCAGTCAGTCTTGAAAACCCCATTCCCTAATAGGGTCTGAACTTGGATGCCTTCATTAAGACATTTTACAGAGTTTAGGCATTAATGTGAGCTGACAGACCAACTGGCTCACGTTCACGAGGTCAAAATGCAGGGCTGTGTTAAATACACATAGTTACAGAGGGCAGGAGAGAAAAAAGGATTCTTGTTTGAGGTAATTTCATTTCAATAGAATCTGTACTGCTGTACTGCTTTCTGCACTTCCTAAGAGATTCTCAGCTGGTGAGTCAGGAAAAGCATGTTTGCTAAACAAGCAGTGCTTAAATATACACTTGAAAGTCACACATGGTTATTAAGGAACCATTTTTGTACTACCACATGTAATTTTTGTTTACTGAGATTACACCCAATAACACTCACAGCTGTATCAAAGATTGGCTATTGCCCCTTATCTAATTTGCCATATCTCCGCCTTAATAAGCATCTTCAGTCACCTTTTTTCTTTCTTTATTCAAGTTATTTAGTAAGAGAAGATATCTTGAAAATTTACTAAGGAAAAACAACGCAAATCATTTGCAAACTTCCTGTGTGTCGTGCAGCTAAGAGGAAAACCCAATTTTATTATCACCTGATGTACATCAAGCCAAAGTTTTTAGATCAAAGCTTTTAAATTTTCAAACGTGTACATACTTTTCACCCTTCAATCAAATTGCAGCACCTTCTTCCCCAGTTTCAACACACTGTTATGCTTGGAAATTACAGTACTACTCTAGTTCCAAAGGGGCTTCGTTGAAACTTGCATTCTTACAAGTCCTCAGAATCCAAATTCAAATATTTATTTAGATTTTGAAAGAGAAAATGGGAAGTTATGTAAGCAACTAACTTGACACACACCAGGCATAAGGATCAGAAGAGCAAATATTCAGAAACCTGGGAAACAGCTTAGATAAACTTTCCTTTCCTCATCCTCAGTCAAAATAGACCCCAATATTATTCGTCTATAGACTTTCACAGTAAAAAAAAAAAAAAAAGATATTATGCGTCAAAGGTAATTCACATTTTTATGGGAACTAAAGCCAAAATGAAAATTAAAACTCCATAATAGTTCTTGTTTAGTGCTAAAATCAGAACAGAGAAATGCAAGTTTTAACCTTTGTCATAAAAAGCTGTGGAACCTAGAATAATATACATTTAAAGCCCATTAAAAAAAAATAAAAAAAAAAGAGAAAGGAAATAGCCACCTTGTGTCAAAATTAAATACAACTATTGGAAAGTAAAGGCTTTTATGATAACACTAAAAAGGAATAAGAATATTTTAAGAGCATATTATTTCTTTAAAGGCAAATGAAGGCTCAGTTCGTAGTAACACTTGCACAATGTACAGTGGCCCATAAGTCATTTATTAGGAAGAGGGACATGATTTCAAATTTCAAATATGTTACATGAACATTCTGGTAATACAATTCAATTTTGTTCAGAGGGAAAAGGATGTTTCAGTAAAGTACAGTCCAATTTAAATATAGTATATCCAGATTAGCTGGTCAAATAATCCAGGCACTCCAAATTATGAAAAACTTATAGTTACAGTAGAATGAAATCTGAAGTATTTTGCATTCTGATCATTCTCAACATTCTCAGTTGCGCTTTCACAGCTCACTGCAACCTTAGTCAGCTATTCATCTCAAAATAACATCAGCTTCAGCTAAAATTTTAGCATTTACATTTTGTTCTTTCAAGTTGCTAAGTGTGTTAATTCACTGCAAAGCAATTTACAAAAAAAAAAAAAAAACAACAAACAGTAAAAACTTGATTAAAATTCCTCTTTTTCTACCATTAAAGAATAAACCCTGCCTTTTTGGTAATGGAATATTATACCATTAGGCTATATTAGGCTTTACTACATTCTGTATTCTGTTACATGAATATTTTAGTTTAACATACTTGTGCCTCACATAGGAAGCCTATTCAACCATTCAGCTATTCAAAAATAATGTGAGGAAAATAAAATGTCTTCAAAAATATGCTTAATATCTTTTGCCCTTCATAACGGAACTTGCCAAGGGAAAAACTAACAAATATAAGAGAAAAGATTTAATTATAATTTTCTTTTTAAGCCATGTAGGAACATCCACATTCAAGCCAGAGGCTATATGAATACCTTACCAAGCAGAAAACATGATGAACTAATTAATTTACGGTATGATTTCATTTAAAAATTTACTTCCCACAAATAATGCTTCAGCAAGGAAGGTCTATTTTGCCACATTTACCTAAGAGGTATAAGTATGAGGAGCCTGTCATTGGTCAAAGGAAAAAAAAAGAAGACAAGTAACAGGCGAAGGTAAGAGATATCTATTTTAGCTGCGTAAGCATTATATGTATAGCAGTTTGTGATTCAGCCTGGCAAATGAAGTAAAAAAAAATACAATGGTTCACAAGGGATTTTCTCCTAAATGAAGCTTCAAACAAAAGCTCAAGCTGCCTATGGGAGCTAATTACACAGGCTTCAAAGACAGTTGGTGTAGGTGTTTAAGGGCATTGAGGGTAAAAATAGAAGTCTGAACGACTAGTAAAGTATCTCTAATCCAAACTATTTTAAAAGTAAAAAAAAACCCCTACATATTATCTATATGTAATTATATATAGTGTACAGATGCATAACTAACAAATTATTCCTAAGCCCTATACAGTTAAGATGGAAGGAAGGAAGAATTGAGTAAAACCAATCCTGTTTACAGAGTAATTTCACTACAATTAATTGAAGCCCAGTAATGTATAAACAGACTAACACATTATCTGTGACCTTTCTTAAGGAGTATCTTTCAGGTATTCCCTTCACAATGATTCAATTACAACAGAATTGAAAGCTATGGCCCAGCAGAACCCCTATTGAGAGCACAGAAAATACAAAGTACAGGGTCCCCAGGATCTATGCTTTCACTTTGACTCAATTACTGTTTATTTATTAAGTATCTAATAAAAATCCAACACGCTGCTCAAGGATGCACTGCCTGAACTGAAGGAGCTATGAATGAGCACTTGCAGCACATCTACCCAAAGGGATGGTAAATTGTGTCTTTAGAGGTGGGAATGTGTGAGACAGGATATGGGACAGATGAGAATGGACCAAAAAAATTCTTGAGCTGTCAAAGACAACGTGTCATCTAAACTGTATTCTGAGCAGGCTAATCGATGACTCACATATTCAGAGTTAGGTACGTGCTTCCTCATCTTCCTGCACACAGTCACTTGCATTTCTAAAGCTCTATTTTGTCACATTCGTTATAGATGGTATTTTTCTAGGACTCATCAGATTTTACCCCTTTTTTTTCAACTCAGGTGTTAGAAACTACTCTCATTTAGCATCATTAGAGTATTTAATTCACATAATATTAATTCTAGATAATTTAATAGAAGTAAAGCATATTATCAGATTACACAGATTCACGTGTTATTCACTTGTCTCCCATCCTGAACATAACCATTTATCCCAACCTACTGTATGATGTCATTCTATCTCTTTTCAATAAATGCAATTGTACTAATGCCCAGATGATTGGAAATGAAGTATGGCAACTTAAGAGATTGCACTGAACTCTTCTATAGAGCACAGTAGGGCCCTGTAGAGATTTACTTCTTCCTTTATTTTTTAATTATTTCACTAGGAATTGAGGTTGGATGTAGGAGATGGAATTTGTCAGGTTTTTAAGCCAGAGTTTTGACAAGTCATACTACATATCCTACCTCATTCACCTACATGTTTTTTATCAACTTTTTAAAGCTGTGCAAATCCAAGACACAGCAACTAGGCAAATTAGGCTGGAATTGTTTTGGATATTTGAAATCTCCAAACTAGTGAATAAAGTTGGAGGAAGGCAATAGTCTATAAGAGAATTAACAGGGTCTGATCTATCTCCTAGTGAAGCCAATGTGAGACTTTCTTGTGGTCTCAGTAGACGTTAAATTAGGATATCAAAGTAGATAAAGGCAGCTGAGTACCCAGAGTAGTAAACATTATGGACCTCCAAGCAGCACTTATGTTACCAGGGACTAAATATCCGGGGATCACATTTGAAGGAAGGAAACATTTTAAAAATAAAGAAAACTCTGTGCTTCTCTACCTTTCTCTCTCCTTCCATCATATTGCACATGGGTTTTATACCATCCTTACAGCCAGTGTTTGTAGAGTAGCAAGAAGGTTATTAGATAGACTCAATACTCAAGAAAAAGGGTCCTTAAAAGCAACAGAAAAGGCAAACAAGCAGAATCAGAGAAAGACTGCACTTCTTTGATCAAACTGTGCATCAGTTACCTTATGACAAACTAATGCACCATGTGAACCTGGGAAGTTTGGATGGTTAATAATGGCTGTAAAATTGTAAAAATACAGACCTGACTTCCAAGTTTCCTATTTCTCCTTCTTGAGCACAATACATGTGCTGATAATATTCAGTATATTTTATAGATTGTTTCTAAACAGACTTAAATACTGACATGACAGTTTTCGTGGTTATTTAGAATGCAATGAAAACTGACCACTACGAATTGCTATAGAGATCTTACAATAATGTTTGGATAATAAGCTGGCTGATATGTTAAAAAAACATAAAAGGGAAAAATAAACCTTAGCACACTTAACTTATTAAAGGCCATAAATAAGGTATTGTCTACTCAAAAGCCTGAGAGATCATGGCTACTTTTCTGAAATACCAGCTTAGTGGCTAATAGTGGTCAAAAGCATAGATCAACGCTTTGAAATGTTGAAAAGAAACAGTGTAGGCTGATGGAAGAAAATGTTAGTTCATAAAATCACTCATAAAAAGGAAAAGATAAATAGGAAACACAGCATCTCACAAAAACTGAATATACATGATGAAGCTGTCAAATTACAGATTTTAAAACAAGCAAAAAGGAAACACTTTTTTCCGCGAAGGAAATATAATAATTCACACGTTGCAGTAGTAGTCTGTGCATGTTAAACCACTAATGGATCAAGGAATTTACTTAAAAATGGGAGAACAGGTATACCAGAAACAAACCATCTGTAACATGCCTCCAAAATTCCCAGAATTTCTTTCTTGGCAGCTAAGCTGTTCTAAACTTTTACTACTGTTCATATTCCTCCCTAAAACTCTGTTGCTCATCACTGCCAGAGACAGGACACTGAAGAACTCAAATCTCTCATTAGAATGGCCTTGCTTACATAATGAAAAAGTCAGTAGAGTGAGAAAAGAAAATACAAGGATGGTGCTTCAAAAGGCAGAAGAAACCAGCTTTTTAACTTATCATTTTACATCATAGTCCTATACCATTAGACTAGGTGCACTGCTATGAGTAAAACTATACAGCCAAAAGAGTTGTTCTGTTTTCTCAGAATAATATGTTTGCTTTCCAATGGTATATCTAATGGGGTTTTTTTGTTCACTAAAGTATCAGATGGTGAGTTCTGTGCAGTTGACCATGTTTTACTCTCTATTCACTGACAGATTTATTGCTTCTTACAAACATACATGCAAGTATTACCTAGGTGATCTACATACTTAGCAGAAAAAAAAGGAACCTCAGCTCTCTCATTTAAAAAGAAAATACATAATTTTTTAATAAGTTTCTAGTCCTCTGTTACAGAGAATCCTGAATAGTAAAGATACTAAAATGAAGATCTGTAATATCCACCTTTGGGAAAAGAAGAAAAAAAACCTCCAAACCTATGATTTTACAACCAGACTGGACTGAACTTTTGAGCTTCAGTTTTTATTTCTCTTACTCATAAAAGTTGGCTGCATAAATGCTCTTTTATAAAGTTATATAGTGTATAGAAGGAACTAAACAGAGAAATGTGCAGTCCAGAACCATTCATGTTTATCAGCTGAATTTGAGGGTTTCCAGACATTAAAAATCAAACACAATAACAGAAACAGGGAATTTTAATATTAAAAAATGTAATCTTACTTAAATGCAAACCCTTTTGCTAGAAAATATGCGGTCCTTGACGGAAGCTGTTAGAGGAGGCAAGGGAGATGTTTCTAAATCAAATTCAGGATATATGCAGTGGCCAATCACAGCATGACTGTAGTATAATACAAAGGTGTGATACAGTGAAAAGACAATCATGGTTCTAGGACTAATAAAAAAGTTACTTTTGGAAACAGAAAGAAATATTAGTAACCTTATATGAGACACTGTAAGACTCCTTTTAGAATACGTTGTACACTTCTGGTAACTTGTCTTCAAAGAAAAGTAAATCGTAACAAAAACCTACTGGCATGACTAAGAAAATGGAGATTTCATTAAAAAGTATTACTAAAACAGTTTGGCTTCTCCAGCTATGCAAAATGAAAGTCAAGAAGGAATATTAGGACTCTGTAATTAGGGATAAATACAGAGAGAAAGGAACAATTTAAACTATGGGATAATGCTATAACAAGATGAAATAGATACAAATAAGTCATGAATAAACTAAGACTGAAAACTGAAAAGTTACCTAATCATCTATGAAGTGCTTTTCTATGATTGCATTCCAAATGGTAGCAGAAGCATGAAACCTGCATTGTTTTACGACAGAAAGAGTACTTTTAAACAAGGTGTCATCTGACCAAGATATAGAAATATAAACTTGAGACACGAGCACATAGAAGTCTGTTTAATTAACACACATAAGGAAATGCTGAAACGCAGGGCCTGGATCCTACTTGCTCTACCATCTTATTTAACTAGTCCTGTGCTTTGTGACTTTCAGTGATCACATGTATATTCCTGTTTTCCAGAAGCATCATTTGATTTTAGGTTTGCTAGACTTTAGTTTTCACTGATGTGTGAGAATTTGGCTCTATCTAGCAACAGATTTTTGAGAGGAAGACAAGCACGCCCCAGATGGTATGAAAAAAATCACAACCGTCTTATTGTTGCATCTTACTTAACCCTTTCATGGATAGCCTAACTGATGTAATTGAGGTCAAGAATGAATTTTAGGTATGTCAGATTGCCAGGGACATTTTCTGTTTTCTTTGGAGTATAAAGTCTGGTCTACTTTTTAAGGTCATTTGTCATTCTTATCTATGAGTGTTTTTTAAAATATATGATATTGGTAAGGTGATCGGTAATTTCTTCTCTTTCCCTGAAATCTCACACTACGGGTCTCATTTTTTTTAAGTGTAAGAAAAAAAGAAACCACAAACAAACAGACAAAACCACAGTGCTTTGTAGCATACAATATTCTGTAAGGCTTTGAACAGTATCAGTTGCATCCTTTATAGCAATGTAAGGGATTGGACTCAATTACAGTACCTTTCATCCTATGCTCTATTTGAGGATATATGATCTCCTTAGAGAAATTTTTTACATTTCTGAAGGTAAGACACTAATTAGCAGTACAACACAGGTAAGAAGAGTCAAAGGATTTTCATCCGAACAAAGACTGTAATATTAAGTCAGAGTAAGCATATTTAGCAAATGGGTGAATTCAGCTACATCCAGCTATATTCTTCTCTATGCTGCAACATCGAATGTGTCTCAAATAAGGTGACCATAGCCTTGCTTGGCTGAACTTTTTATGCAGTAAGAATTTACGTGTTTTAGTTAGTTTTACTACGTGATCTCATTCATTTGGAAAACTTTAAATGGAATCACCTTTGCACTTTTCCCATAGGGTATAAACATTTCATTTTGGTTTATAAAGGTCTTTCTTCTCTCTCTCTGTCAAAAAAGGATTCTTTTTCACATTAAGGGCATGCAAAGGTTGGTGGTTTGTTGCTTTGTTGGCTTTTTTCCTGAGTAGACAGAAGCCTAAAGGAAAAGGACAGAAAGAAAAATAGGCTGTTTGACTTAAAAGTGTGCAAATACTAGGGAAGTAAGCAAGTGACCTAAGGGACACTTCATCTATATGTCATGTAGCTAGTAGTAAAAACACTAGGAGCATCAATCTTGCAGAATATCTGCCAGATATTATTATACCTATAAGAAGGCAGCTTTAAGTAATAATTGTGCAAAGCAACAAAGTTTTGGAGAAAAAAATGATGCTTGCCTTTGCATTTTAATCCACTGAGTTTAATTTCAAATAAGCGGCTGGTTTTTTCACTAGTAGAAAAGTTTAGGCAAGGTATTTTGAAAGTCTCTAAATTGTCAGACAAGGTTGTCCAAACTGCCAGCGAAGAAAATCGTCAAAAAATGTAACCACATCCATTCACATACTTGTTTTAATGGCCATCCAGCCCAAAGAGCAAGACAAACAGACGTGTCCATAGAGAGAGAGAGATAAATAAGAGATAGATACAGTCTTTGATTATCTCTGTTGATAAAATACAATGAAAACTTTAAAAAAAAAAATCTGTGGGAAATAGATACACTACTGGATGCCATACTGCCTTCTGAAGTCAAGATGCAAGTTATAATTATTGCCTGATGGGCTTCTGCTACTGGTAATGGCATATATCAATTAATGACATTGCCATACAACTCCTTTGCAGGTTACATATGGTTGCAGAACACTAAGAACCAATGACTAATTTTGAAGACATTATTGATCAAATTTTGGAAGTGAGCATTTGCCTAGGTATGGATCCAAAAAGACTCATTTCTTCATACAATTCATGTCACTAAATGGAAGTCAGATAATTCACTTTACTAAATGACTTTCCATTAGTTCCTTTACCTATCTTCTGTTTTCAGAAGAACTTTCAGTGAAATTATCTCAAATGTTTTAATATAAAAAAAACAAAAGACAGACAACAAGCTTGCTATAATTTCCAAGTCACTCATGAGTATCATCATGCACATTCTTTGTGTCATATACCAGGGCATCAATCAGCTGTACCACTTTAAGGGATTGTTGTTGAGATTCAGCTTATCTACAAAGCATCCAGTCACGCTAGCTAAATAAATGACAAATTCATTGAGACTATCATCTACAGAGCAACAAAATAAAACCTTTTTGATCATGAGGAAACATTAGAATAAGCATATATGCCACACCTACTGGACATGTCAAGCTAGTAATGACAAAATGTCCCTAGAATTTTTTAGAAAGTCGTCAATAGTGAGAAGAAAATACTTCATCAACACAAGACAGATATCATCCTGAGAGGATGATGAAGAACTGGAACTAAATCTGAGTAACATTCTAGGTACAAATGATCACAATTACTTTGTATATGTTATATGATTGACAGTCAGGTGCAAGCCTATAATGTATATATGATGAGTTTTAAAGTAATCTGTGCCCCAAAGTTGAAAACAACTCCTAATCAGGAGCCACAACTAATAAGGGGAAAAAAATTTGAATTGAAAAGTGGAAACTCTGATCAAGTACTCTTCAGAACATTTTAGCAGCTATCCTTTACTTGAGTGTTAATGTAGCTACACAAACATAACAAGTGGGAAAGAGGGGAAGTTGAGAACAGTCAATGTAGAGCTAGAAGTTAATAGAAATCTAGCCATGGAACTGAAACACATATGGGAAATCCTCTCTTAGATGACACTAGAACAAAAAAGTTATGAGGTATTTCTGCAAGTACATTAAGGGCACAGGAATTTTAATAAGTATATGCATCCTGTTATGAAATAGAAAAATTTTCTGTTGACAAACAGAAACATCAATAAGTATCACTCTCCTGTGGTTTGGAAGTCAGATGATACATTGATATTAAGTGGTGATAATCACAATATTTCCCATTCCATCAGTAGCCAAGGAAATCTCTAATGTTAGTAATGACTGGCTTACATTTTTATATAATAAAGAGTTTATAAGCTTGTATCCAGTTAGCTTCCAAAGGGCTACACCAAGAGCAAGGTGATGTGTTAACAGTGATTTTCTAGACCCTGAAGCACTGGGGGTGTTGTGCCAATAGTTATTTACACATTGACATTTACATATCTCTGAAGGAAGCATGAACTTGTCAGGATGACGCTAAAAACTGAATGACTAAAGGGAGGAAGAACTTCAAAAATCACGTTGCAGCACAGCTAAATGCAAATATTAACAGCTAGGAATAACAGGTAAGTCATATATATTAAAGACATGAGTCCATTTTGCCTCATTATTTATGAGATGAACTGATAAGCATATAGACAAAGTGATGAGAATCTTTATAAATATTTTGGTGAGGGCCATAGAAAAAAACTACCCAGGGCTGGAGTGGCGAAACAGCAATGCACCATCTGAGTGAGCTTCTTAAAATGCACAGAAACCATATCTACTACTAAAACTGAACATAAGGCATGTAATGCATACAATGCAAAATATACAGTAGTAGTACATATTTAAGTAATACACAAGATTTAAAATTATATTCTCAGGTAAGATCGCTAAGCCTTCAAGGCTTCTTTTAAAGCAAAATTAATGATAAAATCAATAAAACTTGAAATCCTTGCTACAGAAAATTTGCGTGAATTAAAATATTTATTCTCGATTGTTTGCAGCTACAAATGACATTACTAATGGATGTCAAAAAAAGCAAATTTTCTAAAATCCATTAATCTGGTTCATTGGGAAAAAAATGAATGTCGTACAAAAAAATGTCTGAGGAAAAAAACTGAATAACATCCTAGTGTATAATATTTGATTAGCAAGATGAATTGTTGAAACTAATTCAGAAACGTTACTTCAAAACAGAAATAATGTTCACCGACTTGTGCACAATTAATGTTGCTGCTTTTTCATGTTTTTTGTTGATAAACACATGCCAGTTCTATATAGATAAAGCAACAAAATTTAAAAAAATATTATGTTCACAAGAAATAAACTTAAAAACCATTTCAGAGAATATCTGGGGGGAAAAATATCTATAAAATGACCCTGCTGACTGACATATTCACAGCTTTGACCTGCTGTGTGTCTATAAGCAGATTGTATTCCTGCTGTGTTCATTTATACTCTCTTCCTATATAACACAATTTTATCTCCACTCAGATACTTACTTCCTTATGTTTAGTACAACCCTCTTTATCTCCCTTTGTCACAAATCTCTGAGGATATAGATTTGTTGTATATTTATATCCTCCACTTTGCCTCTAGTTAGTTCATAAATTAAATTGTAAAGGAATTCTTATCAACACATCTTCTCTCTCAGATTACAAAGACCAGACGATTTCTTACATCAAGACCATAAATTGCTTTTGAGTTGAAAAATAATCTTCCGAAAAACATTCAATTATGATTTAGACTATTTTGATTTCAAGTCACCCAATCCTAGAATAAAACTTCCACCCTATTCTAGTCTGACATGTTGTTTTCCTCGCAGCTAATGGATTTTGCTGCACCTAAGAGAACTTGTCAGGGAGCAGGTACCTACCAACCATTATCACGTGAACATTACACCTTATTTAAATATGCTGCATCTTCAACCTTAAGGCAGGTCTTCTAGACTTTGAACTCCCCTGTAAAGCTTCCTTAAGTTTTTCCCAGGAGGAAAAATCCCTTTGGAAGACCTGAACCTAAAATTGGCTACAGTCAATGATCTTACTAATATTTTTCACACTTATCTCCCACATAGGTGAATTGGTCATACTTGATTTAAGTTCACACCTTTCTAAAAGGCAGAATTTTGTCTAAATGAAAAAAAAATCTCGAAACACAAGCCTAAAGTCAACAAAACTTGCTAAGGTACTGTCTTGTCAAGCCATTACCTATTGTCAGACTCACCCATTTGAAGCTTATTGCACCTTTATTAGTCTTCCACTCAACTTATTGTCCTAGAATTTTATCCCTATGATGAGTGAACTTTGGAGTTGCAACACTCCCATGAGCAGTTCCTGAAATGTTAGTAATCCATTCAATTTTTCAGATATTCGTGTTCTTGCCCCAAAGTTTACCTCACCCTCCATCCTGCTCGAGTCTTCTCATTTCTTTCTTTTCTCACATATAAGATTTAATTACAATAACCATAATAACTTGACACAATAACCATAATGATGATTGTAATTCACACTCTGCTGAGAAGGTGACAGATTTTTTTGCACTTCACTTATGATATCCACAGAGAGGTTTCTTCCTAAACCAAAACCATGAGAGAGAGCCAACTGATTCTTCCTGCCGCTTTCACCCCCTTGCATTACATCCATCACGTTGACTACACTGCCCACACTGTTCTGAAGCCAGCTGGACACCATTAAACCACTTCCACAGTATATTGTGTTGGAAGAAGATCTCCTTTATTACTCTCCTCTACAACCTGTAAGTGATTATTTCTGTCAGGATTTGAGCATCCTAGAGCTACAGTACTGTTCAAGACAACAATAAATACAGTAGTGCTTGGCAAGCTTATACAATAGTAATCTACTAATTTATTAAGTAATTAGTGATCTGTTTGCGGATGACAAAGCAATAATAAAATATTTTACACATTATTATGATGATTATTATTAAAATAATTTTATTCAAAATAGTTGCATGGAAATTTTTCACTTTACTTATGTTTAAAATTCAATGTTCTCAGAGTGTTTTAAACACTGTATCAGGATATACTTTCTTTCTAATCTAGAAATTTAGCTTCTAAGTGCAAATAGAGAAAATGGATTCTTCTAAAAGAAAGGAGAAAAAAATCAAGCCATTTCTCTGTCCCACCTTCTAATAAACAATACCATAAAATCAGAATATAGGAGCTGACTATGCTAAGGGTGAAGAGTCAAAGATGAGAATACAAGATAATCTTGCTTCCTCGCAAGAACTTAGGTATGGGAACAAGGACAATTGCTTCCTAAGTAAGTAGTTCATGCAGTGGGATATAAAATACAGAGTTAATCATTAGCCATTCTTATACAGATATTAGAAGATTTAGGAATCTGAGAATTCAACTCACTATGTTTCTAAGCAGTATATGAGATACCTAAGTCAAAAAACAGATGATCCTCCTCCAAGACTCCACCAAATTCCTGGCCATATCACTAGCAGAGAAAATTCCTTGGAGGTTTTGGCATTTTTGATATGTACTCTTGTTACCTCATCTCCTGTTTCTGCTGATTCAATGGTACCTCTGACTGGAGCATTCCCCATCTCCCAGGTGCCTCCAGGAAGTAGCGTCCACTACCTGGAGTGCTCTGCTTGGGGTCTCTGTGATCAGCTTTGAGCCTTTGACTTTCGTCACCTTCCAGGATGTTCTTATGCCTTTGTTAACAGAGGAACAAAAGATCCCAGGCTGCAGCTGTGTATTCTCATAACTAAGCTGTTAGGAGTGTTTTATAAGTGTTTCTGACTGAGCACATCCTTGGTCAGTGTGCCTTGTGCTGGCTTCGGGTCTCTCTGAGTGTCCTCTGTCTCTGAGCACACCTACTGCCCCAGAGTTCTTCACCCAGGGATCTCATACAGTACTACATGTTTTTTAGGTGGCAAGACGTTCCAGAACCAGCAGGAATTTCTCAGAAGTGGAAGCAGTATGCAAATTGAGTCATAAAAATGTAGGTGTCCATGATTTGTCAGCTACCTACGTGCTTATCCACAGATTTCTATGACCTGTTTAATTTACAAGATGCACACAGATTTACTTTTCAAAATGTAAGCCAAATATAAAGAAGAACAATTCTTCTTTAGGACAGTCACAAATTTGTGTTAATTATTAAACGCATTTTTAAGTATATGTGTGTGTATGTATGTATGTATACATATTCTGAAATATATCGTGGTGTTTTTGCAATAATTTATAGTCGAACATTGCATCTCTGGATGACTGAACAGAAAACTTATCCAGAACCAGTCTGACATTGCAGTTGGATGTGTGTCTTGAAGCATTTGTTGAAGTATGCTTTTTACTTGAGTGAATTAATTGTGATTGTCTCTCTACAGTATTTCAGAGCTATTCAATTAAATTTTATGTGGCTTCTACCTAAAAAAAAAAAAAAAAAAAAAAAAAAAAAAAAAATNAAAAAAAGACATTTCTGGAGACTTGTAGGTCTTGTAGCACAAAAATTTCTTGTAGCACAAGAAATGAAGTTAAAACAGAAATAAACAGATAATGATAAATCTAATTTTAATTTTAAACGCTTATATTACATTTTTCTCCTGCAGCTATTCTTTAAACACAATCAGAATCAATGCAACCATCTTATTAGACAAATAAATCTGACAAGCATTGCTTATTACTTTTAATGAATTAGTATTAAAATTTTTTCTTTCAGTGCACAGATTAAATTAATATTCTGGAAAACGTGACTATGTTTTGTGCAGATTCTTTTTCGTTTCAGTGGTTTGGTTGCAGCAGCTGCTGTTGAGAGCTATAAGGAAAGCAAAGGTAGGCAGTACTGCAACTATCATTAGGCTGTCCTGGATGTAAAACACATTTAAGTGAAATTCAAATAAGCTGAAATAGATTATTTTTAAATGAACCCTCTTTCGGAATACAATGATTTTTTATGAGTCTGAAGTATTTTCTTATAATTTTTTGTGTAAGATTATATTTCAAGTTTTCAGTTTAGAAATCGATCTCTGCAAAGTGCAGGAACTTGAATGGTGTTAAACAGTTAAGGGGTTTGAAAAAATTCTGAGAGCAGTATATTGATATGTAGTATAGTTGGAAATAAGCTGCTTCTATGGCAAATGATACAGAACACATTATTTGCAAACCACATTAAATTATTATGGCAGTGAATCATCTCACAAATTTGCTTTCTGAAATGTTCTACTGCTGTCAAAGCACCCAAGGATAAGCAAACGTTGCTGCAGGCTTGGACCCCCCATTAAAAGAGGGTTCGAAGATTTCTTTGTATTTAATGGATTTATTTGAGTAGCCTCAATCAGCATTTTACTTTTTGCAGACTCAGGCTGTGGTTATATGAATTTCATTAATCTTATGTATTTAACTTTTATACAATAAAATTTTTATGTTTATTCTGTAAGAAGCACTGCTGCTCCCATCAACAACCATAGTAGCTAGATTAAGGAATAAGATTTTTTTTAATAGACATTATATATCAACTACTAAAGAAAAGGATAGGATTTCTCTATCACACTATTTGAGACATGATTTCTTTTCTATATATGAATCTTAGAATCTAAGTAGAAGGAACTGCCTTTGTCTAAGGAAAAATAAAGAAATTATTAATGTTTTAAAAAATTATTTATTCTTTAACAACTTCTCTTTTCTTTAGAATTTATATTATCATTAAATATTTCTGTACATTATAGTGCCAAAATAACCACTCAAATCCCTGTAACAAGGATACACCGACCTCATTTAGACAACTGATTCAAAATCTTGGTGCATCTAACACTCATATTCACATGAGGTAATTAATATTTGTCTCACACTCCTTTTCTCAGAATACTTAGAGTTTCATTATAATTACCATTAACTAGTTAATTATCTTCAGCATGTAAAATGCTAGGCAGCGATGTGAGCCAGGAGCATGCAGTGGGGATCTAGGCAGCGAGGAAATTTTCATGGAATAGCAATTGCATCTTTGCACTCACACCCCTCTATAAATGCAAGCTCCCCAAAACAACGAAGCTACTACTACCTCACCTCTTCTGGTCAGCAATGCACTTAAATTAATGTAGCTGCCTAAAACATGTCAGAGGGTTCTGATCTAAAATATTGACTTCCCTCCACTGATTTCAGAGGAGGCCTACAGCGCTTCCAATCAGCGTGTGAAGTCAGGTGAGACAAAAGTCTCATTTCCTTCTTGGTGTCTGATACCAGACTCTTAAGTGCAGTGTTAGTTTTTGAAAAATTCCTTCTAGAATCTGAACTTTCACTGTAAGCTCCATTTCATGTGTTAGTAAATACACTGTCTGACTCATAAAGTTTACATAACTGAAAATTATTTTAGCAATGCAAAGGATAAAACCTTTCTGCTGAAAACTTAGAAACTACAGGTAAGTGCAGCAAGCATTAAGAATGCCTTCAGAACCGATACACTCTGTCCCTGGATTTTTTTGCTATTTCTTTTTACAGATATTTGATTTCTGAATTAAGCTGTGTAAAGAAAGACTAAATATATAATTGGAATTTAAGCAAACATAACTTCGGATGATGTTTTAACTACAAACTTTTCACATGATCAGATGACAGTTGCCTCTTTGAAAGAAAGGACATCGGATTGGTGCTAGGTCAAATTAATTTTTAACCTCATGGGAAGAAATACATATTTCATCCCCAATATTAATCCTCCAATCAAATAATTTACTCTATAAGATCTTGTGTAAAAAGGTGATATACAAACACAACCTATACATTTTTCTGAAAACAAGATCTTTCTTGTCAAAGGGATAATTTAGATAAAGTATAAATAAAATTGATGAACTTTAGTTTCAGTTCTTTGACTTGCCTTGCATTAGACTGATAGACAGCAGAACTAGCAAAACATAATAGAAGTGATGCTCACATGATGCAGAAAACAACAGAAATAGTATTTGCTGTATTTGCTCTATTAATAATGTGATTTAGTCCACAAGTCTTAATTAGGCATTCATGTATTGTAAACTATAATTCCCAGTTGATCCTAATGAAATATAAACTTCTCGAGATAGTATTGAAATCTCAGCTGTTAGTACACTATACTGTAAAGCCAGACAGTGAAAATAAGCAAAAATGTCTCCCTTTTCTAAATTCACCTGAAAGTGAATGGCAGAAATAAAACACAGCTGGAGGTGGAAAACATTAGATCATCTAGTTTCTATGACAATGAAGAATCTTTCACCACAGGACGTTTTCTAAAGTTTTCTCAATCTAATTTCAGAAATTTTTATTTTTTTAAACGCTTATATCATTTCCTATGGGATTTGTTCTATAATGTGGTAGGTTAAGAAATTTGCACGGGCATTCAGTTGAAGTCTTCTACTCATTACATCACCCTTCACGGTTGTTTGGGTTTTTTTAATCTCCTAAATAAATTTTTTTTTCTTCTTGCTGTTTAAGTAATCAATACATATATATATGCTGCTAATCTGTCTCCTTTCAATGCTATCTAAGCAAGCTGGACATATTTCCAGATTTGCTAAAAACGTATGTCCAGAATTATGCACAGTGATCCAAGTATCAACATCTCAGAGATGTGCAGCATGTGCGCTCTTGTATTTAACAGTTAGAAATACTGTACAAAACCTAAGGCAGTCTTCAAAACGCTTTATTTAGCTGATAACGCACCAGTCATGGTCAGCCCCAACGGGCACCTGTGGACTTTATTGGAAAACATTAAGTTTTCATGTTTATCTAAAGTTCATTGCTATTTTCTAAAAGTCTATGTTGTTTCAAGCTCAATTTCTGAGTGATATACAATAAACAGATGTTAGACACTAAGAGTTCAAATATAAAGCTCCTTTTTCCAGCTAGTTCAATAGGAGCCAAAATTCTTATCAACATAAAGAGAGATGGTTTAGAGACGAATATATGGATGCTTGGGAGGAATACTGAGGGATTTTGTGGCAAAATGTATACCTAGTTTATTGTATTAGATTTACTGAGGACAGCAACATTTAGGCCACTTTGGAAGGGGCATTGAATAACCTGGTCTAGTGGCAGGTGTCCCTGCCTGTGGCAGGGGTGGTTGGAACAAGGTGATCTTTAAGGTCCCTTCCAACCCAAGTCATTCTATCGTTATATCAGAATAGATATTGAATCCTCTTTTAACAAATAAATTATTTCTGAATATATAACTTAAAATACTTGAACCACCACAGTAAAAAAACCTCAATTGACTAATCAAGATCCGTACAATTAATGGAAAACAACGTTAGCCAGCTGTGGTCTTTTTAATTAGATCATATGTAGCTGTATAGATCATATAGCTACAAAGAAACTGGAAAAAGTTATACAAGAACCTTATTCCCTGTACTGTTTGTACAAAGTTTAAAAAAATGTGACCCAGTATGTAAAAGATTACTTTACAGAATTAGAGATGCTTCAGGTTAGACAAATCTAACTTTCTCAAGAGAATGTTAGAAATACCTGAGATTGTTCTCCTACATACAAGCAACAAATTTAAATTTTCTCCCTCAAAAGAAAAAAAAATTCCAGTAACTATAAAATCATAATTAACCCACGATAATATATGGATAGCGAATAAATGTACTGTGATTACTGGTTAAATATTCAAACTGCCTTATTTATTATACACGATTATATACCACAAATAAAATGCAGCAGCCCAGCAGCAGAAAGTACAGCTAATCAGCACAAAGTATATCACAGACAGAAAACATAATCATGTGAAATGGAGCCTATGCTTTCACTGCAGAATTGATACAGACTTCTGCTGTGATACTGACAATATCCTCCCGCACAGCAGCCCTCAGAAACCTCTTTTTCCAGTTCAGTAATGCTTCTAAATTAGGCCTCCTGAAATGTTTTGAGTACAGGTAGAGTCCGGGTCTATATGCAAAGGTCCCTACTATGACTGTTTCTTTTTTCTGTAGACATGTAGAGGTATATAAACACAAAATCAGTTTCATGCTGGCCTTAGTCAATCTGCAATCATTAAAAAGTGCATTCAGATTAACCATTGCAGCATTTATTCAGCATATCCAGTTCAGTCTTTGCTAAAGCATGCTCTAAAAATGCATCTTCACTGCATACAAGTAATTAAGTACAAAGTCTGTCCAAATAACAGAAAATAAAATTTTCTTGCTAGATCTGCTCAGTACATAGACTAATCTAGTACAGTGCTGATAAAAAAAATCTGAAATTAATTTATTGGCCTGAGAACATGTTACCTTCTCTTGGGTTTGATTATATAACTTAATGTAGTGCATTCTCCTCTGGAAAATTTAAAAAAAACCACCCATGGCCATTAGTGCAAAATCATTTTGAAATCTGAAACAAAGATAAGTTATTTGGTTTTAGCTGGTGATATGAGCAAGAAAAGACATGTTTTTATGCAATAGATTGAGATTCAACCCCATATAAAGTAACAAGGAAAGAAATTAGTTTCTGCAATTTAGGTACGTGGAGATAATGAAATATTCCACTCTACTGCCATAGTTTAAATTTTGCATTGCATGAGGGATACATGACATATGATTTATTGAGATATTCCATTATTTTGCAGCATTTTTTCACTTAAGCAGGAGAAAGAAAATAGTACAGATAGGCAAGAGGCAGAAATAACTGCAACTCAGTGAATAGGTCTATATGGTAAACTCCATTTCCAATCTTACTTGCACCCTGTTGCACTCCTTAGATTTCAGTGGACTTTTTCCACACATTTTGATATCAGTTAACATTATTTTCTGGAGACAAAAACGTATCACATCAATTAGACATCACTCCAAATTTGGAATTGTTATAATGAAATTCCCAGAGTTCAAGCTGATATATTGCAAAAGACCTATTGAAAGTTATATTTTCTTTCTTCTCTGTAGTTAACTCATCTCATTTCAGCTGAAGCAGCAGTAGATTCAAGGTTAGTTCTCAGTTTGATCTAAACTCTTGTTTCAATACCAACTTGCTCCAATCAAAGGTGAATATAGGCAACAGGCTTTTTTCTATATGACACAAGTACAGTTCAGCAATCACCCATATATGATCAAAATGAAATACAGACTAAAGTATCTTGCATAGTTTCCATTAAAAAGAAAAACTGATTATTGAGACAGCATTTATACACCAGTGTTTATTTTAAAAATTTCCCAAACTAAAGGCAAGTAGGAGATGGGTTTATTTCTGTATTTACCACTAACTCCAAAATACAAACTTACTCATAGTTGATTACTTCAATAGACCAAAATCCAGAAAAAAATCCCTTTGCATTAGTTGCATGGAAGTACTCCAGCAATAAAATCCACAAAAAATGCAGAGCTGTAGTTTTTTCACCAGTTTACTACCAGGAGGCCACACAACACCCACTGTAGAATTAATGGGGTTTTTTTTTCTGTTCTTAACAGGAAAACAGGGTATTTCTGTACACTACTGCAATCTTGTGAGCATAGTCTGAGTCTTGTATGGTTACCCAATTTTTTAGTGTCTTCATTACAGTTTATATTATACAGTATATTACATTATATGTAATTTTTTAAATGTTATATCACAATACTATTGTCTATGAGGGACATGGTTTAGTGGTGGACTTGGTAATGCTGGATTAACAATTGCACTCAATGATCTTAAAGGTCTTTTCCAACCTAAACCGTTCTATGATTTTACAATTATCAAATGTGCTTACTTCACATCCTCACACTTGCTAAGAATTTCTTTGCAAATACAAACACATATGCTTTATTTGTATATGAATACATCATTGAGAATTATGTGCAGTACTTATATTAAGGATAAAAACTTCTGAAAGGACTATCTCCCTGTAGTGAGGACACATCAGCTGTGTAGCTGGCAGTATGAAAGGAAACAATCTAGTTAGTAATACAAAGCAATTTGCAGCTGGTATGACAAGGGGTACAAGTAAGGGCAAGGCAAAAAATCCTTGTGTGTGTCTCTAAGATATTTAAGTTACTCTGCCACATGTCCTAATATCTAGAGATGAAACCTAGATTCCCAAAAAATAGAACGAAAATTTATTTTTTACTTTAACCTATGTATACTTAAAAACTCAAGATAATGAAGACCTTTGCAAATATTTATAAATTAAAATTAATAAACTCCCATGAGGTACTAAATATGACATATGTCCCATAAAACTCCAGCTGTTAAGTTTACATGATTTTCCTGGCACTACCGAGGAGATGCTGACAGTGGCAGGTGTAGAATTCAGATCTCTGTACCCACCCACTTCTTCAGCTGAACAATACTGTACTTTCTTCTCATGCTTTATTCTAAAATAAGAGATTTGAATTACTGTTGCAGGCACTCCTTATACACCCTGATTATGCTGTGCCCTACAAAGGAGCAACTTTAACGTTAAAGATACGTGTCAAGCACAAGCAAGATTTTGTGCACATAAATTATTTGAATTGCTGTGGTTTTAATACCATAATTCTTGCTGCATTTTGAAACCTTTTCTGTCCTCCCTGACACTTGTCAAAAACTTCCAAAAGTATGACAGTTAGATGAAGCATGTCCTACTGGAAGAGCTCATGAGAACAGGACACTTACAAGCTTTTACTGTAGGTTATTTGAATGATGTTCAAACAATGTTAGAGCCACTGTGATACAGAAGAGCTATAAAAATTGAATCTTCTCTAAAACACTCATTGTTCTTGTAATTTTACAGCAGAACAATGCTACCATTAGAAGTGAAAAAAAAAAAAAATGAAGTCCTTAAGTGAATGAAACGTTAACTACACCTGAGGTCCTCACACCCATGCAAAATGCATTTGTTCTGAGTGCAATCTGAAGGCACAGGAGCAACAGCCTAAAATACACTAGGAAAATCAAAAGATGTGAAGAGAAACATAGGTGTATAGAAAGAGAGGGAGTAAGAAGGGGGAGAGATTTTAAACTTCCTGTTTCAGCCAAAAGTTTTAATGTTATTTTAATTATGTTTGTATATTTATACTTGAAAACATATTTTGTAGGACCAGACATAATAAATCAATAACTTGGAGTGTCAAGTCTACCTGAAATTCTGAGGTTCCATCTTTTAGTAATGTTTTACTCATCATCTCCTTAAATCACTTCAAAAAATACTTTTAATGTCTTACATAGAGAAAAAATACTAAAATTTCCAAGAAATATTCTAATTTCATTATTCTTCTACTTGTTTAATATTGAAATGTGTTGTTATTTACTGACAAATATATGTGCATAATACATGTCAAAATGTCTCATCTTTGGTGCACAATAGTTAAACCACATACAAAACTTTTTCGTTTAGAGTATTTCTCTCTGACTTTATATACTATTTCATAGGTTAATAGGGAAAATATCTTAAAGCAATTATAATTGCATTACCTTGCTTGTCACCTTAGTTTTGTACACCTTTTAACAATTACAGGTTACTGTTCCTATTATGATATATTTGGCTATTACTATCCAAGACGCAAGGGCTAAAAACTTATTTATTCAAAATATTGATGAAGTTTCATGATAAAAAATTGCCTTGAATACCAGAAGATGGGAATTTGGAAGTAAATCTTAATCAGAATGATAACTCAAAAATTGCAGGGAGGATAAAGTGTATTAATCAAGACGTATTTTAAATAAGACACACAAGACACCATACAAATTCACTCTGAATTACAAGATATCTAACTCATTTCTTATTATGAAACAAATACAATTAATGTTTGAGCATTTCAATCTGTAATCCATGTCAAACTTAGACAGCTTTGGGACAAATTTTTCCACTACACAACTTTTTATTTCATTTCACTATCTCATAACTATTCCTTCTCAGGTTAAGGAATAAAAAAAAAAAAAAAAAGAAGCAGAACCCAAAAAACAACTTTCAAAAAGCTGTCTTTCCCTCCCTATTGCAAAGCACATGCTGAAATGAAGCCAAGGACTTGAAATACTTCCAACTTCTGCTTCAAACCTTTTATGTCAGGGTAAAGATAATGAAGTTACCTCCAAAACTCATTTTGAATTTCACAGTTTTTCAGAGGCCAATATCATGTTTTTAAATTCCTTTTACAGAACCCAGTAAATCACTTGAGGCCCAGATACCAATCTTTCTTGAACCGTTTTGAAACATAGTGTTTTCTATGACTAAACCTTCATTCTACCTTTATAGTGCAAAATCAATAGTATTCCTGAGAAATCTAAAAGGAGGCTGGGTTCACAGCTAGCAATTGGTAGGACATCCCCATCACACCTGAAGGGAAAGGAGCTGGCTAAGTGCAACACTTCTCCCTTCCATTCTCCCCACCTTAACATGACTTACACAGCCAAACATCCCAATGTTATTTGTGCTTCTGTCCATCTGTAAGATGTGATAGGTTTAGAGGTTTAAAAAAGTTTGTTTTCCCTTTCAGTTCTCCTCCTACCCAGAATTATACTATGCCCAAAAGATCAAAAAGGGAAAAAAAATAATCAAGAAACATCAGGACCCACACCAACAGAAGTGGTCTTCCTCCATTCCACTGCTTCAGTGAATCAGTATCCGTGGCAGGAACAACAGCAAAACTTCTCTTATCAAGGAACAAAGCAAAGATGTCTCTTGATTGTGATAAGGAAGGTTCTGCTTTTCAAAGCCCCATGTTTCTACAGTGCAGTATAATTACTCTTCCTGACCTGGTAAATGAATAGTGTCATTAGTAGGCACACTGTGCCATAAATATGCATGAGATTACTGACCCAAAAGGCAAAGAGCTAAAACAATAAAGGAGTGTAAAGAAGGTGAGGGACTACCTGGGTGCTGTTAACCACTACCATGTGCAGTTTTGGCCCCCACAATACAAGAAAGATATTAAACTCTTAGAGAACATCCAAAGGAGGGCAATGAAGCTGGTGAAGGGCCTGGAGGGGAAACCATAAGATGAGTGACTGAGGGCATTTGGTCTGTTCAGCCTGGAGCAGAGGAGACTGAGGGGAGATCTCATTGCAGTTACAGCTTCCTTGTGAGGGGGAGAGGAGGAGCAGGCACTGATCATTTCTCTGTGGTGACCAGTGACAGGGAATGGCATGAAATTGTGCAGATTGAAATTAGATATGAGGAAAAGGTTCTTCACCCAGGGACTGGTTGGCACTGGAACAGGCTCCCCAGGGCAGTGGTCAGAGCACCAAGCCTGTCTGAGTTCAAGAATCATTTGGACAATATTCTCAGGCTCAGGGTGTGACTCTTGGGGTCATCTAAGGCAGGGCCAGAAGTTGGACTTTAATGATCCTTGTAGGCCCCTTCTAACTTAAAATATTCCATGATTCCATGTTTTTTTCACATCCTTGCTAGTGAGTGAAGCAGGACTGGTGAAGACTCTTACTAGGAGCTTTGACCACAAAGGTGGGAAAAATGAAATATTTTCTGAATATGAGTGTGACCAGCTACAGTAAACAGTCTGGAGTATTGACTTTGTCACACACCAATATACCAGACTCTCAGTGGAGGCACCATGGAGCAGGTTTGCTTAGCACTCATGACAGTTTTACCAGAGTGACAGCACCTGAAGGAGAGTAAAACTGATATCTGGGGCTAGTTATTATTCCAGTCACCACAACTCAATCTATCCTCAAATATAGCTATTACCTAGTCAAGGGTTGAGATGAGCAACCTTGATTTCTGGATGTTGGAACACGTGTTTTTCATAAAATATGAGCTCTCCTCATTCAATAAATCTCTTAAATATTTTGAGTACACAAAATCATAGTCCTTTTTAATATCATGGCCTCTTCCTTCTTATTCCAGAAAGAGACGATAATACTCACACCTTATGTGAATGATATGAGGAATGACAGGAATTATCTGATTTATTCAAGAATAGAAAGAGGTTCTTTTTACATGTTCTGATCACAAATGTTGTACTTGGTAACTCAAATATAGCTTAGATTTCTGTTGCCCTCACCCAGGTGAGGAAAAAAAAAATCAAGTTTTAAGGCATGTTTAATCATTTCCAAATTTAGGATTACTTAAATTTGTGAATTTAACATACTAGCTGAATTGAGATAAAATATCCACCTCTGATCCATCCTCTTTTCTCTTCCTGGTGGGAGGTTAAGATCGTATGCCAGCTAGGATTTTATTGCCATCATCAGATAACAGCAGCTCACGCACAATGAGAAGAGAGAAAAACCTGTTATGGCTGCAAATACCCACAGCTCTGTGAGATTCATGGAGGAAGCATATGTCACCTTATTAAATCTGCAGCAACTGAGGTGGAAGTAACAGAAGGTATCTCTCTCCAGAGCTGGAAGAGATGGGAAGAGAAATGGTTCTGTAAGGAAATCTCCTACTTTTCTGTCTCTGAAAATATCTGTAACAGAATGTTACAGGGATGGTTTTTCCTAGAAATAGGGACTTAAAAAACAAACCCAAAACCCAACAGCTGCCAAGACAGGATGGAATACAGAACTTCTTCTCAGAAAGAAATAGCTTTGGGGCAAGTTAGTATGTTCAGTTGCTTCCTCCAATGGAAATAGAAACATGAGAAGATTTGGAAAATCATGCTACTAGTCCCACTTTGTCCCACAGAAGCAAGTCTGCACAGAAGCAAGAGTTAGATGCACTTCTGTGAAGCTTGAAGAGCACAGAGAGTGCTCTATGAGGGATGTATACCAAAGGTGCAGAAAAGACCAAATGCACAGCTCTCTGAGCTTCCCTCTGCATGGTTATATACAACTTGCTGTCCCAGCTGCCAATCTTCCTCTTGTTTTTATGGAAGTTTATATATATATGTGTGTAGGGATATATAGGGATTCACATAGGGATTCACCTGAATATGCACATAGGGATTCACCTGAATATGGCTTATGCCTCTAATTTTAGGAAGAAAAAAAGATAGAGGATCATCTGACATGAACAACCTCTCTGAAGTAATATAGAGATCTAGGACTAGAATTAGCTCAGTTTTGGAATTCTGACTGGGTTTGAGGCAAGACACAAACAGTTAAGAAGAAGGGGAAGAAATAGCTTTGCCATGCCTTTAAGTCATTAAGGAAAAATACAAAGTAGAAATAAAAAAAAAAAAATTTGGATTTTTTTACCAACATTGTGTGGTTTTTAATTGAGAAAGCTCATTAAGGCAGGAGACAATGAAACTAGTATGGAGGTAAAAAGGAGCAGACATGGAAATCCCAACAAACTAAATTGTTAAAGGTAGCTGTGAGATAGTTTTTAAAAGTGAGGAGAGGCAGTTTCAGTTATTATTCAGTTTTG
The DNA here is from genome assembly GCA_013399855.1 of Oxyruncus cristatus. Taxonomy (NCBI): domain Eukaryota; kingdom Metazoa; phylum Chordata; class Aves; order Passeriformes; family Cotingidae; genus Oxyruncus; species Oxyruncus cristatus. The sequence goes on along the minus strand of VXAY01002772.1, from coordinate 1,074,145 downwards.
CATGAATACAGACAATACACTCTCAGTTCTAACATCATTATGGTGTTTTCTCCTTGGCTCCTAGGCTAGTAATATTTGAAAATGCAACATTCTCTTAGAATATTAGAAAACCTCTTGCTTTGTTGAACCAATACAGAGTCAGAAAAAAACCCCTCTCAAATCTATTCTACAGAAACATCTTGACAAAATTTTTTCCCATCAAAGAACGGAAAAATTATTTTTTCCTTCAGTGTCAAAGTATCATTACTTGCACCATGAAAAACAACAATTGTCTGTGCCAGTGATTCTTGATATCATGTGATGGCTTGATTATAAAATGGAGTGTTAGTAAATAGCTACTAGGTATATTTAGAAAAGAAAACAGAAAATTAAATGAGGAAAATAAATCATATGTTTCTGCTAAAATTGTATTTTCAGTGTATATGTCTGTATATATCAAAAAGAGGCTCTGAGTATTCTAGTAACCGTCTGAAAATCAGTGTATTTATGTAAAAGATGCTAACCAAGGAATTTAAAACATAAAAATTCTTAAGAGACTTTAAAAATACTGGGGTTTAATTTAATGAAAGAAAGTACAATTTGTTCTTTTTAAAACGTGGACAATTCCTAAATCTCTGCTGTACATAGAATTCGTGAAGAACCTTTGTACTGTTTTTGGGCTGAATATATCAGTTATCTTATGCCCCTGTGTGGCCAACCTAAACAACAAACTCTCTTTCACATAGCTGTTACAAAAAAAGGTAGCAATGTTATGTGAGAAACCAAGTTTAGGTAAATCCACCGTTTTCCATTCTCTGAGAAAAGCTTTTAATATATACTGCAATGGCAAAATTGGACTGATACTCCTTTGTACAGTTTTATCAATTTTAGTCACAAAAGATACTTGCCATTATGCAGTGATGTGTTAATCTGAATATTGCCCAAAGCAATTGTGACTTCACAAAGCATGCTGCTACAAATAGAGCATCTGACAGCACAGTATTTGTACACTAAACACTAAATGAAGAATGGCAATCAGAAAATCCAGCTTATCTCATTACTAAACGTTTTTTAAACATTTTTAAACTATATTTCATTGTCCTTTGTAATTTGAAAGAAAAGTATGTCACTGAAAGTTATCAGACAAATTGTAGACTTAAAAAAAACTGAAGCTCCTTCAGATGTTGCTTTAAAATTCAGATATAATGTAAGCATATACTGTGTTTTCAGAAAAGGTCTCCTGATTTCTTTTCCCAGACACATGAAAAATTTATTCCACTAACTAGCTACTTGCCAAATGCTAAGAATGAAAAACAGTTCTTTTGGCTTCTCAACATGAGGTAATTCTAAGCACTTTTCAAGAGAAAGTAACTTTTGACACAGGAAATAGCACCACAGTCCCGAACACAGGTGAAACACGATTTCGAGGTAAAATCCTAGCTCTTACTGCTTCAGCTGGCTGGAGCTGTAATGTCAGAAAGAGCTGTGTAAGAACAGGAGGGAGGCCCAGTAAACCAGTTCTCTCTTTTACACTCTCAACAGTATATTCCAGGACAGTGTTGCCCTATACTTGGCAAAAGAACTCAACTGCAATATTCCTCTAACAGAAGCTGTTTGGAGAGGATAACTAAACCCATTTAAATGGCAAAATCAGTCTAATTCACAAGGAGATTAGTATCATTTGGATCCTCTCACATCAGCTACTGCAACGCAAAAACTATTCAAATAAGAACCCAACTCATGTAAGGTTTCTATGGGAAATTATGAAAAACAGTTTAATTCCTGACAATGTTTGGTATAATATCAGTAAGTGAAGCCCAAGATATCTGTCTTTCCTGCAACAAAATCTCAGCCTATCTAAAACTTTCAGAAGAACTGAAAAATAAGAACTCCAAGAACAGATGATATGAAAATTAGGAGAAACATATATTCAGTTTCAGTTATATGTATACTTCCTCATTTCCTATGACTTTCTGTTTTACATTCCATTATTACTGTACTATCTGTATCCATTAACCTGTTTTCTTCACATTATTACTTTGTGTAAGCAGCAGTTAATCATTAATGTCAGCTGTTATCTTTCTGGACTCTGACTTGTACTTTTTAGATGTAAAAACAGAAAAAAAACCACCTTAAAAAGAAAAAGAATAATGTCTTTTTAGTCTGACAAAATATAGAACTTCGAAGACTAAAGAGACAAACTGCATTATACCTCATCAAAGTAGAATCTTTTCTGTGCTGGAGGTATTTCTGCTTTCCTTACCACAGTTCTGAAACATCAACTCTTAATGCATGAACAATTAGTTTTTAGCAAGTGCTTTAGATTAATTGTGCAAAACTTTAAGTGAAAAATCTACCAGCAATATACACTACATTGATTTTATTAGAAAAAATAGAACAGATTTTTTTTAAAATCGGTAAGGCAATAAAAGGACTAGCTTCTGAAATAAATGTAAGCAAGATTTTTAGTGACTACTTAATAGATGACTTCTTCAAAATCCTTTTATCAAGCTCAAATTTAAAATAGTGATACATGCAGAAGAGGGAGTCTTTTTATTCAATAACTTACTTAAAAAACTTTCACCTAACTTTAGTGTCAGAAGACAGAGAAGGCATGTCTTAGGCTTCCCAATTACTGCTGCATATTGTCATTTTTACAATGTTTTCTTGAGGCTGAAAGCATTGATACCCAGAAAAACACTACATTGCTCCTTATGAAAACAGAACTATTCTCATCCTAAATAAGACAGCCCATACTAAGCAGAAGGCTCAGTATTTCCTAACAATCCTTTCTCGTTCGCCAGTCTCCTAGAATAAATATACTTCTAATCTCAGGCACAGCAAATGCAATGAAATAATTCTCTAATGTCTTTTCATTTGGAGCTGATACCACATGCAGCTTTTGCCCGAGTCTTACAAGCAAAATACACACTGAAAAGCCTGATGCACTGATGCCTGATGTAAAATGATTAACAAAAAGCACGCACCTCGATCTACAAAAAGCATGCACTTTGATCTGCAAATGCAGATCCAGAGAACCAGAGAATCAGGACTGGGATGGGAGCTGATTAGAACAGTTGCTAAGGGCTTTGCTGGTTGCTGCAGGCCTGAAACTGTGCACTTGGAAATATGTACAGTTTTACAATCACAGCTGATAATACATAAATTATTGCTCCATTTTGTTGAGCTTCAAAGATTTCACAGTACAGCAAAGGGATATAAGAAAAATCTCCTTCAATAGAGATTTCATATATTTCTAAAAATATCTTAATTCGTAACAGTAACTATGATTGCTAAAACTACCTCCATAATTTTGCATGCCTAATTAAAAATTCATAACCAAGATAAAACTTGAGAACAGTAACATTAAATAAATATTAAAATATTTTTAAAGGAAGTATCAGCAGTAAGGGAGAGAATTCTTACAACAAAAATCTGGGAAATAAAATTATAACAGTTTTGTGAAGTATTAAGTGCAAATATCACTGTATTTAAGAAATAATATCCCATTTAAAAGGGATTTCTCCCACAGATACAGAGGAAATTATTAAAATGCTGGATATAGTTACTGCAATATTACTTCCACTGTTTTTCCAGAATGTTTCCATCAGTGCACTATCTTTATAAAAACTACAGGATTCTTATTCTCCCTGACCTGCACTCCCACTCTTTCAGATGAAATTATTAATAATTTTTACTGTTAATATTTAACCACAGTATGAAAAAGTTCTGAACATCAGTACTATATATGTTTACTGAATAATGCCACAGAAGTGAGGCATTATTAATTCAGTTTACCCAAAAAAAAATCCTAAGAAACCAATTCAAAAATTGTCTCACACGGATAAACAACAACTTTGCCCTATCATTTCTAATTCCCACAAAACAACATCTATTCACAAAAGGATAGCCTACAGAGCTGACTGACCTGCTGCAAAGCATCCACTGATCAGCTATAATTTGACCAGTTAAAAGGATTATTGAAAAGCACCACACACAGAATCTAAATCTTCTAAAAAACAAGGAACTGCTTTCTGCCTATTTTGCAGAAGGTATGCAGGACTACTAATTTGCATCTTCCAATAAATTATGTATGGTTAAACAGACATCTCTGAGCATTTAATCTTTTCACTGCCATATCCACATAGAAATCATTTTCTCTGACAAATTTGTTTATGAATATTTAATATGCTTTAAGGATTACAGCTAATAATGCTAGCTTCTAATGGCAGCTAATGTACTTGGAAGATACATAACCATCTTAAATATTTTATTCTATCTCTGCTGGTTTTATTTCTGCAGACTTAGTTCTCATGTAAATCCTTACATAAAACATAAAAACACTAACAGACTCACTGTTACCATAAAAATGTTAGTATCTAGGAGTGCAATGATAAAAGTACCCCACTGAAAAGCATGCAAATAGATTACCATCAGCCTAAGAATAGAAATGATAAAGCAAAAATGTTTCATTTCTACTCACCTAGTGTTGTTCAACGTTTGTCCAAAAAGATCATTTTGTAAAATATTTGGAGGGGATGAGAAAACCCCATGAAAATGAGATAAAACAGAATTGCAGACCTGGCGCAGCGTCTCAAATTGCATTTTCTCTCTTTCTTTCCCTTCTATTTTTCTTCACCACCTGTCTTAAAAGTCATCTATTTTGTACACACCATCAAATACAAATAAGCCAATCAAGTTCCATATTTCTCCTGATCTCTGTAAAAACTGTGCCTAAATGAGCAGGGTCTGATAGTTAATTGTACAGTCATTATTCTTCTAATTCAGTCGTAGAAGATTTAGTACCCGTGCGGCTTTCTCCTGACTGTAGCAAGAATTCTAAACAGCAGTAAGCTTTTTGGGCATTCCCAGCTGAAGTGTGAAGCTGAGCTGCTTTCATGTACTCTACTCATATTTCTCTAAGCCTATTAAAAACACGCAGTGAATAGATGCTGTCGTCAGGAGTTTCAGCACATCTGGCTGCCAGCAATAAAATCTCAGAAGTGAAAAAAATGAGGGCAAGGCATCCTCACACTGTTACTACTGTCTAAGAGGAGGAGGATTTCTGCATCTTCCCCTCCTCCTTCCCTCCCCTGGAAAAATGACTAATATCCGTGCCCATGTATGTAGAATTTTTAATTTATTTTTTTATATATAAAGGCAGCTCTAAAGGGCAGAAAGACCGCTCTAAAAATATTATTATTCATGTAATAAACAACATGTAGCACTGAGACTGTAACAATAGATCTTTTGTCTCGTATCTGAGAAGCTATACTATACCTCACATGAGATAACAGGTTTTTCAGTGCAAACATTTAAATGTAATATGAATTCACGACTGAAGCAAACAGTATGCATTCTATACGTAACCACTCTGTCAGGTGCTGTACATACAGCATCAAGGCAATGATTTGCTACACAAATTTGAACCATTACTAAAAGGAATGGCTGCATTATACACATGCACTGCATTTTGAAATGAGAAGTCTTCAGTATCTTTTAAAAGTTCATTGCACTGAATCAGCCATGATAGAACCGAGAAAAATCAATCACTTCTTACGGTGTTCCAAACCTGCCTACTTCCAGGAAAACCCACTATCTTAGGAGCCTGTGTACCAGTACACATAAAGTATATGATGCCAAAGAGCAAGAAGTCGTCTAATGGAACAGAGTGAGATTTTGCAACATAATATGCACTGTGAATACCACTAGATGTACAGAAAATAAGTAGCCCTGACTACGAAACATTTTTCCTTTTTTTTTTCTTTCAATGCTTGTGCCGGAGGATGACATTACATAACAGCACAGAACATATTCTATTACTGTCAAATTGAAAAATAACAATTAAAAAGGTTTTCTTTATAATATCTCATTTTCTATCCACAGCTTTTAACATCTTAGCACTAATTACAGAATCTCCAAATAAGCCAACATAAAATGAGGGCCATTATTAAAACCCTTCCACTGAAAGCAATTTTAATCCCAGATGATGTGGGAATAAGCAACCTTTCAGCTAATTAAAGTGCTGTATTTATGTGCTCAGAAGGGAGAAGCCATCCAGGCTTCTTTGGCCGGAAGGATGGCAACTACACCACAGATTTTCAAACAAAAAAAGAAATAGGAACAAATTAATCTCCAGACCCCTCTAAAAGAGACATATAGGACTCACTACTAACACCTATTTTAATTTTTTTTTTAATTGTGAAAATATCCACTAATAAAGTTGTTTGCAAAACTCATATCAAACCCTATAAAATACTTAAGAAATACCTGGTTTTATGTCTAAAGCATATTGTGCATTATGGAAGCATTTGTTTTTGAGTGATGTAATACAGTTTGCAGTAAAAAGTACTAGGCTATATGTATGTCAAAGCCGGTAACTGTGGAGATCCTGGAGTAAGAACTGATCAGTATTTATGGTTATCTTGCTATAATAAAATGAAAAAAATAATACTTGGAAACCCCCTTACTTATGTTACAGAGAATTCATGTTTGTAATATAAAAAAATTTGCCTTTACATTCATTTCAGCAAAAAAGTCAAATTTTTTATATCTGCTCCAAGAAACAGAATCATCTTGTCACAAAGGATTCAAGTCATTCCAATCAGTATAATATGCACCACTTAACAGTTCAGAGACAGTGTTGACCATGGAGTAGGTACAAGACCAATATTTGATAATATATTTCAAGTGCATCACCATTTTGTTGTGTGCCTTACGAATGGTCATCACAGCCTAAATGCTCCTGTAGTTGCAGCCAAGTTCTGAACATTCCACGTTCACCCTTCTATGTCTTCATTTTCAGATATAATGGAAATTGTGGTACACTTTTTGTTGTTGTTGTTGTTGTTGTTTTAAATGGTTCTGAAACTACTGACAAAATGGGATACATATTCAGAACCTTTAATTTTTTATTTAATTTTGGTGTAAGGAAAGAAGAATTCTCTGCAGATATTCATGCATGTAAAACCTTTCATAGGGAAAAAATAAAAATAAAAGAATAAATTTAAAGGCAAATACTCCATAGTTGCTACTAGCAGAAAATTTGACTATAATCACAGGGGTGCAAATACATTTTTTTTTTTCCACATCTGGAATTTTCATCAAGATTGAATTTCCTGTTGACCAGAAAAACTGGTTTTTATTATTATTTCTAACAAATGAATGGTACAGAAAAAAGTAGAATTGCCTTTCTTTCCTGACCCTTCTAACACTCTCCAAGAGACCTTTTAGCCAATAGAAAATTCCTTCCTGTATTTATTGTGTGGCCTATAGTATTGTATTGACCTTATAATATAGACTTCTTACTAAGACCTCTTTTTAGGTATTTCCATCTTCTCCAAGATATAATTGTTTGGCTGAGAAGAATCAAGGAAGTAAAGTGACCTAACAGGAAGAGGCTGGAGGGAATGGAATGAAGGAGCATGAGCAGAGTAGGCTCTGACCACTGAAGTATCCATCTTTTCAAAACCAGGTGGAACTGACTATCAAAAGAAGAACAATCTTGGATTCAATTCCATTCTAATCTACTGGTTAGTACGTAAGTATAGTCTGATGGAAAACCAAAAGAAAATGGTAGAGACGAGTGACTTGAAGTTTGGAGATAGTGGCATTTTTCTATAGGTACAGAAAGCCAAACCTCTATGTTTTTCATCTAGATACTAAATAAAATTGGGTGATTAATGGCACATAAGTACCTGTAATGCAGCACCATTGCTCATCAATATGCCCTCATCAAAGCATTTAGTGTAACATTTATAATGAAAAAATTTTGACTGTTGAAGTATATTCATTATGAAAAGAAAAAAGATCTCAACAAATGATTTTCAGACAGGTAAGTAAACAACAGTGGTCTAACACATCGGGATGATATTATATTACTACAGTTTATAGGACTACTCATTTTGGGTCAGCTTAGCAAACTGATGCTCCAAGGTGGGACGTGATTTTAAGGGACTAACACAAATTACATCGAAAGATGGACATTTCACTTCTCTACTGCAAGTGAAACACAATGAGACTTTCTTTAGGAGTAAAGCATGCCTCATTTGTATTTCATTACATCAATGTTCACAGGTTCAGGTTCACAAGAGAAGTTTAGCAACCAAGGCAAAATCTACAACTGTAAATTTAATCACTTAAGAACCATAGCAGTCATAGAGGTCCATATTCTGAATATGTAATATAGGAAATAATAGAGAGAGGCATATAGATAAAGATAAAAGTACCTAAATCCAAGCTACAGGGAAGCATCAGCCTCTGTCCAAGAATTGTAATAACGAATCTTCTCCTTGAGCTGGTACCTGGGCGTCATTCAAAATGCACCGTTCTTTTTCTTACAGGTATGTTGGCAGGTAGAACAGTGTCAGAGAACACGGAAAACTGAGTCCCAAGATTCTCTTCTAGCTTCTTAAAATATGACCATGAAGCATATCCTCATCAATACCTTCTTGGTTATTCCAAAGGGACTTTGTCTTTGCTGTTGATGCTGTTCTCTCTCCCGTAAAATATTAAATATTGAAAGAAGTGTTTAATTCACTGAGTTAAACATTAATTGAGAATGGAAAAGTGATACTGATTTTATTCCCTGATACTCAGGTCACAGATCTACAATGGAAGATATGGAAATTCCAGCTAAGAGTCCAAACCTTGTTAGAGAAAATACCCGCTACGAAAGTGGATAAAAGTAAAAGAAAGTTCATTCGTATGTTTGACCATCAAATACTGATTTTTGTTTCTTGTTTTTTATTCTGAGTATCTTCCATAATGTCTTTGTTTGCTTTAATTTTTGAGGCATTCCACTCATATTCATCAAATTCTTTTCAGTGTCCTCCTTCATTTTCCTCCCATGTAGCCATTTAAGAGTAAGTCTTAAAAAACTCCGTTTAGTCTAAGTTATACATTTTAAGTCAACGATATGAGACTTAGAAACCTGGACAGTCTGTTTATGCATTTTTTGCTCCGTATTACCATCTATCACCATGACTAATATGCTTGACGAGACTGGTTATTCCATAGGGCATAAATATTTAAATAGTTGAATTCCAGCAAGCTGTGTGAAAATCAGCATCATCATAGAAGAAGAAAGACCCAAGTCAGTGCACATAGAGGAAGAGGAGGTAGAACTGAGCCATTACCCATTAACTTTCACAGTAGAAAGACAGTCAGAATACAGTCACTAAATAGCCACACCATTGCCATCTAAAGTTTGACAAAACTATCAAAACTGATAGGAAAAGGTGCTTAAGTTATTGTGATCCTCCACCACATCACAGAAGATACAGGATAGAAAAACATGAGACACCATTATTGATTCTGGAGCTCATGGAGCTACCTCCGTGTTATATTTAACGCCCTCATTCTTCAGTTTACATTAGACTTGCTGTTAGTGGTATCCCATGCACAAAGGACTCACAAAAGTTTATCTCCTGTTCCACCAGAAGTAATACCAAGCAATGAAATAATAAGAATTTATCCTTAGAATGAGCTTCACAAAAACAGATAATCATCACAAACCTTGTAGGTATATTATGTATTAACTATTTTAGAAAATGAAGCTCAAGTGATCTGGTTCGGGTTGCAGGTAAAAATAATGTCAGTGGTCCCCAAAAGAAGTGTGAACCCCAAGCCCTTCTCTTACTCGCTGTGTTTAGGATGCTAGACCTTTGCTGTTCCCAAGTCTGTTGAGCTACATTCCTTGTAGCATCAAGTGTTTAGTAGCCTAATTCCAGTGAAATCAGGGATAACACTGCATGCCAACAGTCCCTGGATCAAGGCCCAAAAGCGCAGTTCAACACAGTGCCTCTAGCACGTTTCCAAACACTGGAACTGCTCTGGTGCCAGTGGAAGCAGTCTGTGCACCATTCCTCAGTCATGAACACACCCAGCAAGCGCAACAACACTCAAAATGGTTGAGGATGCTCTGATTAATCTACTTCCACTGAGGATAAAATAATAAGATAAGCTATGAGTATACCTTCAGCACCTCAGAATCTGGATATTCCCCTCTGAAAACTCACAGTACTAATGTCAACACGGAGGGGAGAAAAGGGAAGCAACTGTCTACTTTTTAGTGAAAGACAAAATTAAGCTTGACATGTATAGATTCCCAAGAAAGTCAAGGAGTACAGAGTACATCAGCCCAAAAGGCCAAGCCTTGATGGGAAATTCCAGATCAGCTTTGGACTTCCTAAGCTGAAAAGTGCCAACTGTCCTTAATTAAGTCTGCTGAAGTTCTGCGAGGACACAAAACAACTCATTTCACTGCATCTCATCATGACCTAAGAAAATTTAAGAAATAATCGTTATCCATGGATCAATATGGCTTTAAAACTTTCTAAAATGTGGTAAGGAAGTTAAACATGAGATTTTGCCTGCAAACTTACTAGTTTGGAAAGAATACATTTTACAAATTAAATACTTGGAAACTGAGATTTTATCTTTTTTGACCAGTTACTGCTTAATTAAATTCTAAATCTATAAAAGGAAACAATGAAGACTTTTGAAATTTAAATGCCAGGTGATTTACAATAAATAATTTTAGTGATAAAAAACTCAGATAACACAATGGTAGGTCTGATTTTGTTCCTTACACAGATAATATGAAATGTGCCATATGTTCACTTGAGAAATCCTACTGTTAGGCCTAGTGTGGACACATATGGAACCTGGCACTGACCACACAAATTGTGCATTTCAGGATGAGTAAGACAGAGGAAAAAAACAAATAAATTGGGCAAGGGAAATAGGAAAAATATAACTTAAAAACCTTTTGTTATTAATCATAATAGACTATATCACAACAGCACTAATTCTCAAAATGAATCAGTAAGTATGCCTCAGAATGGGGCATACCTCCCAGTATAATTATTTTTAAGCTATCTTTAACATGAATAACTTTGACTTATTTGTTAATTTCCTTAGCTCAGTATAGATTATGGCTTCTCAAACCTCTCTGTGGAATTCTCTTTTTAACATATTAGCTGAAAGACAATATGGGAAATTTTATTTAAATATGACAAGACATAGAATAGTTGAAAATAATTACATGAAATGTTTAATTTTAATTATTTTTCTTATCTCTGTCCTTCTCATGCTTCTGAATATTACACAATATATACAACTTACTTGGTCTGCAATAAAGCTCCAATGCCTAGTTCTGCCTCACTTGCCCTATCTGGGTATTTCTAATTATTCCTAGGTTAGGTAAGTCTGTGCTTAAAAATAAAGACATTATTGATGTTAGGCAAATTTAGAAGCTGAACTTAGATTGTTTAAACTTAATAACAAAGACTCTCAGATTCATCCCACCTAAATACAGATGACTAAGGAGTGTAGTCTAAAAGGCTAGCCCCCTTTTTCTTCCTGTATAATTAATAGGGAGAAAGAGGAACACGTGGGGGGAAAAAGTCATGTGACCCAAAATTGCATGAGTGCCCCAAAATAGGTTTAATGAAGTGTTCTTATGCTTGTCTAAGTTCCTTATTTAGGAAGTAGGAATATAACTCTGCAGTTGCATTTCTATTGTTGGATCTGAGAGCACTTTTCAATTCCTGCCTTGGCTGTGTTCTGACACCACAACGGAAAAAAATCCAGGTGTGCTCATTCTCTCCCTCTTTCCTACTCATGCATTTTCCCCACGCATAATATAGGTATTTTAAGCATCTGCATGGTTTCTATAAAAATTCCTATTGATGGAAGATATCACATATAAAAAAGAAGCCTTAAACTCTAGGGATATTAGTTTTTCAAATCACTACCCTGACCTAAGGCATAATTTATATAAAGAGCTACTGGGGCAGAAATTGCATTTGGCAAACCAAAAGACAACCTATTTGTCTATTAAATGTACAAATTACTTCTTCAACCTGCAGAAGCATGATTTTACTTTGTACTAAAATAATTAATACATGCTACTAATTTTGTTTTGTGTCTATGGGACTGGTCAGCTTCCTACAGGGGAAATAAATCTGATTTTCTCCACAAAGCAATGGCTGGATATTCTGGGTTAAGTGACGATGGCATAACCAGTTCTCCACTTTCCTCAGAGTGTCTGATAGTGAAATGAAATGGTTAGGCATCCTAAAATTTTAGTATGAATGTATATATTCGTCAACATTCATACATGTGGTATATAATATATAAAAATATTTCTAGAAATATTAAAGGAATACGAGTGAGGCTGAAGAATCAGGCAATCAGAGTTAGAAAAGGTCTAACTGAGACTCCATTGCCCTCACTAAAGGAATAGCTGCATTACCCAACAACAGGAAGCTGTTATCCACTGGTTGAAGCAGTAAAGGAGTACGTGTAATGCACATTGATACAGAAGGCTCAATATGCAGTAGGTGCTGCACCTTGCAGAACACGTGGTTTAGAGGAGTATATTTCAACCAATTTTACCTCCAGCTGACTTACAATCAATTGATATTTCTTTGCACCTCATTACAGTACATGAATTCTGCTTTATGCCTCATTTGCAGTTCTGGATGGTTCACCAATGAGATGTGTCTCACTAGTCAAGAACTGCTGGCCTAGAACAGAGATCGGATTGATTTTTGAAACAATGCACTGAAAACTTCATCTGCTACAAAAGAGGTTTCTGTTCTTCACTTTGATCAAAAGCGATTGTTTGTCACCTTTCAAAAAAACCAAAAGGTGATTTAAAATACTAACAAAGTATTATGCATGATTAATAATGTAAAACACTAAAAACAGAAGCTGAAAATACATGCACTAACAGTTTTCAGGTATCAGTCATTCCTCTCATCCTCAGGATGACATATTCAAGGGGCAAGTTGCTTTCCTCAGTGTTCACAGGCAGTTTCTACTTAGATCTCTTATTCTCCAAGTTATAGAAATTTAAGACAGGACACAGTTAGCCCAAAATTTTCAGCAAAATGCAAAATCCTACAACAGTACACTGATGATTACCAACAATGTAAATGCACTCAGCATAGTAATGATTCCAATATACACACTCAGATAAAGAGGTAAAGTTTACTTCATGAAATACACATTTATCCTCTTTAAATGAGATCCTTTACACAAATGCTTTTTGGGGGAGCAGGCTGATAATAAAGCTCCTTATTATGTAAAGAAAGCAACAGTTACATTGATCTTGAAATCTATGGTGGTTATGCATTGCAAAAATTGGCACTCATTCACAGTGAATCTGGGAGTTTAATTAATTTTAGAAATTTCTTTTAGTCACTTGAAAAATATTTTAAGAGATTTATTGCCACATCTCTACTTTCACATGACTGATTTGGACATTAATGGGCCTCTAAACTTTTGTTGGGCTTCAATAGGTCCAGGTGATCTGTGATGGAAAGAAAGACTAATACATGTGTAAACTAAAAGATCACTCTCCAAATAACAATAAGGTTAAGATCAGTCTTTTCATTTTGTGAAACAGCAGCTAAGATAACATATCTATGCACTGGATTTTTTATTAATTTCTGTTCAGTACACTGGATAAAATTTTGAGCCTTCCATATCTTGGAGATGAGTTCAAAGAGACTAATTTATCTTCCTTTCATGTCATTATAAGATTTATGGTCTCCTGGGTTGCTTCTATATTCCGCTAACTGGAATATCAGAAGAATATTTTCCTGATGATCCCACACCTCTGGAATTCATTTCCTTTGACAGTGTCATGGAGCCTGGGTTTTATAAGCATTATGGCTGTGTAAATATTTTACTTTGGAAAGATTTCCACTGAATACAGGAGTTCTATTTTAGTGGAGTAAAGGCAGTGTTGGCCATTGGGAAGGGAGTTAGGGTTAATTTCATAACTGATTGTTGGAACTGTAAAGCTTCATGATATTCGGTGGCACACCACGGAATATATTTCTAAATAAATCTCATTTTCAGAGGAAAAAAAGCTTCTGAAAGAAATACCCATATGCCACATAGAGAATGAAATTTAAAATCCTTGTCTTGAGCAAAATCTCCCAGTTTGGTTACCTTCACCAGGCTTAACTCTGAAAACAACTGACGGCTTTGGGGAATATCCACCAAAAGAACACAAACACTCTTATAAAGTGCCCTTAACAACTCGAAGGAAGAGCAAAGAAGTAAAGTTGGTAAGAATGAACGGTCCAGATCTATGCCAGTGCATCAGTTCATTACTGCAATGTAGTCTGAGATCATCCAAAACAAGTTTGTCAAGAAGCTGACACCCTGTAAGTACTGCCCCTAATATCCAAACCTTCAGGGTTTGTTTTGAGTGAGTCCCATCTACAAAATATCTTTCCCTTTTCCTTTGCTTAAGTGACATATCTTCTGCTTTTCCTTTTCACCCTGGTTTTCAGGGTCTTTATAACTGATAATTTTGAAAGTAATTTTAAAAAGAATCTGCTGAGTAGAAGTTACATTATTTTTGATTTCAATTTTACCTAGAAGATCAAATTTCTTGCTTTGAATATTGATACATATTTTCTAAACAAAAGTAAATTCTTCAGTCATTGTATTTACTTGAGCTATGAGACATGAGGAGCATCCAAAATATACATTGTTTTATCAGAAGAGGAAACCCAAGTTAAATTTGGTTTCTTTCAAGGATACCTTTTTGTTCTAGACCCTGTTGATGAATGGTTCAGAAAGATTAATCATTACATGTCCATTTTAGGAGTAAAATGCAATTATCTCAGCATCATGAGGAGGTGGAATTGCTGAACTAACTGTTAAGTTGTCAAATTTTATATTCAAGGATTGGGAATTTTGAACCAATTCTGATTCCTCTTCTACCTTAAACATTTTTTACAGTCCTAACTGGAGCATAAAGATACAACTGAAGCACATCAATTTTTGCCAGCCCAGCACCTCGTGCCAGAGTCAACAAGATTCAATTAAAATTAATCTACCTCTGGAAAAAAAAAAATTGGTTTTGTGCACTGATTTGGAACTTTAGAATGCAATGTTTCTCTGAAGCTTCCCAGTTTATTTGGAATTACAGAGCAAATCAGATATTCTTTGGTTTAATCTCCTCTGCCTTGATTGGTATTTTTAAAATTTTTTTAAGTGATCATCAATAAAGTCTATCATTTAAAGTCCAGCATTTTCACAAAGTCATTACAAATAAAACCTCTTGCAGCTAAAATACGTTATTTATCATGATATTACCATAAGAGCTCCTGTTCTTGGTGTTTTCTTTTTACTGAAGAAAATGGGTTTTCTGCAGCAAAGTTCATGGCTCATTCTATTACACGCTGCATAATGAAAACTTACTTTGGCAGATAAACTACATCTAGGGGCCAATTCAGGCATATAATATCAGCTGACAAAACACTGGACCAGTAACTGGGAAAACTGTGTTTGGAGCAACTTAACCTCTAGTTATTCTATGAAGATGATGCAGTTACTGAGGTCCCTGACAACATTTCCAGGAAGGTCGGTGCTGCAAAACTGGGCACTTTCTGATGTCATTTTCTAAAAACACCAAGGCATGATTGCAGGGCCCAGTGCAGGAAGGCAGAACAAGTTGCACATATACACAACCCACTGCATATCATACATAAGTATTACCTTGGATTTCAAAACTCTGCTCTAAGAGTTACTGACTTCAGGTCACCTATATTTTCTGCTTAACTTGAAATGACATTGCACTGCACTATTTTGCTGGAAAAAGTAACTATTCCCTTAAAATGTCTGTGGCTGTCTTCCTTCTGGTTAGTGAAGAACAGAGAGGGCTCTGTTTTTACTGAAAAGCACAAAATTAAGATTTCTCAAAGCTTTGGAGAGAAGTTACTTTACCACAAAACTGAAAGGGCACTTATGAATGGTTGCAGGATCGTTGTAAAGTGAGGCACAGAGGTGAGCTACATCAAGGAGAAAGAAAAAGAACTGGGTTAGAGAAGAAAAGAATACCTGTCTTAAAGAGAAAGTGTACCATGGGGATATCTTTAAAAACACCTCCAATGTCTAGACCAAGTTTGGTAAGAACTCACACCAGTGAGAAAGAGATGGTAATACACAAAAGAAAATGAGCTAATAAAGTAAACAAATAAATAAATAACCACGTAAGGACATTCCAGAGTAGGGAAAGGGACAAACACGAATTTGGTTTGAAGAAGGGGCAGAAAAAGAAACCGACTAATCATGCTAAAAACAAGGTAGAAAACAAAAAGGTATTGCTTAATAATGCAAATTTTAATTATGAAAATATGGTCACCCTGGTCCTATTACATTCATTTTTTTAGTTACGTTTTTTCCTCAGATCTGACAATAAAATAGATTGACAGTTACTAAAATTTTTAATCTTGCCATGTAAAAGATAAATGACAACTAAATTGCACTACTGAAGTAATTTCTTTATCATTTGTGACTTCTAGAGGCACAAAGAGCCAAAGAAAGAATTTGTACCAGTAACAATTTCTTTTTTTTAACAATTCAGTCTATATAGCTACAGAAAAAAAGCATGAAAACAAGAGGCCAGTCACTGAACTGCTTCCTGCAAACTCCAGATTCACCTTGCTGCCAGAAACAACAAATTTGATTTTACTAAATGTTAGGCATTTCCCTCAGCTGCACTCCACAGATGTATCTTATTCACCTTTAACACCATTTTTTGAAAAATATGAAATTTAAACAAAATCTGTTATTTATACTTCTGAAGAGGACTCAGCTTCCAAAAAAACAGAGCACAGCACATCTAAGGATTATAAACACACAGTGAGTTCTAACATTAATGTTTGTGCAAGGTCAACAAAACTGTACCTCAAGAAGACATGCTCAACCCAGAAAGGTATTGGCCTCATTAATCTTAAAAAATAATTTAAAAATGCTGCAACTCTCGGGTTTTTTTCTCGTATTGCTTTCTTACAGGGTCAATTTAGCTGAAAGCAAAACTACATTTAATTCCATAAATGGTAGCTGCAGTCAGTACTTAATAAAAAGTATTCAATATTCAGATACAGTTGATATCTTTGCTTACAGATTTAGACTATTAATGGTCTTTCAGCACAGGTAAAGGTATAGCTGTGCTATACAGAAACCTGACACTGTCATGGAAGGCCAAACTCAACTGCAAAGATACCAAACAGCACTGAATATCAAGACTTCCCTGAACTCATTCTGCCTAAGACTGAGAAAAGTCAAATAGTAAATTATAGTTTTCAGTAAGCAGCATTCAACAGATATGAATAATTGAGAAAAAAAAAGTTGAGTAATCACTAACAGTAAGCAAAAGGCAAACATCATGCTGCAAAGGAATTATTTTTGAAAAAGCACTCTACAGTAAACTGTGAAAATTAAATTCCTTAAAATCAATGTGAGATTAGCTCACTGCAGAGAATGATTGCAGCTGAGTTCAGACTGTCACCTAAAGTTGGAATTAAATCTCTTTGTTTTTTGCTTAATTAAAACACTTCAGTGTTTGAAAAGGAACACAGCCATTTTAGACTATTTATTAAGGTAGGTTAGTTCTGCTGCAATTACAGAATTTTCCTCTTCTCTTTCTCTCTTCTCCAAACAGATGAGCTTTCTCCAAAAAAACTGATCCCAAATTGTAGCTACCATTGGTCAGAGGCCAATGCTACTTGGTACAGGTTCTACAGCTAGATAAAGACTCAACTGGAAATACTAATTAAAGGTATTTCTTTTAACAAAACATTATCAGTTAGGTAAAATAAAAGTAGAGGGAGGGAAGCAATGCACATCTCAGAAAAACCACGCTTAAGTCACATTGTGATTCCTTGTCCTGAACATTGTGTTAGTGTGGTCACTATTAATGCGAGGAGGAGATCCATAAAACCAATGCTAGGGGACAAACAGAACCATACAAGCAGTTTTGTTTCCCAGAAGACAGACAATTCTGCAAAGGTAATGGAGAGAAAAAGCTTCACTTCTTTTCCAGAAATCAGAACAGAATGGATATGCTACAATCTATTGTAACCTACTAATAACAGGTTATTAATAACACACTATACTCACTATAGATAGTCTGGACTGTTAATAGACAATGTAAATATCATTCACGAACTCCTTACAGAGACCCTGCCTTACAGATGGTATCAAACTCCTTACTCATCCTAAGTGCCTAATTATTTCATTATTTCATTTCTGCATTGAAGGATTTCTGACTTTCCTGGACCCAAGGTACTTCTTTTCAATAATTAAATACTGCATTTACTCTGGCTTCCTTCCCATAAATTTCTATTGCTTCTTCTGCCCGTAGTTATAAGTTCCTTTTTATGTCATTTGAGACTGACACAGCAGATAAACATAACTTCAGTTTCTACCTGAAAACTGGAAGAGCCAAGAAATGTTGATCCACACCCTTAAACCTATATGTAGATGGATTAGATAATTAAAAGAGCAGTTCTGTGAAGAAGAAACTGATTTATTTGCTCTAAGCTATTATCTCAAGAATTTTACAAAGCATAACTGAAATGGAAGACAGCACAAGAAACAAAAGCAAAACTACTGAGACTAGTTTTCAGATTGACATTGATTTTACCTTATAGCGCCCAGGACTGACTATCAAAGTGGTAAAAAATGCTAGAATACGAGTAGGAAGATGAATATAAAAACTTATTCTGTTGCAGTTCAAATCTCATAAAACTTAAATCTTGAGTTAATATGTTAAAAAATACTGTAGGATATCTCTAAAGCCCTTTGCATTCTGTTCTAGCACCATGGAAAGTCAGTGTGAGCTCTTTGCAGTCATGCATGGAAAAGAATGCTGATTCAGTTTTAAACTCAACCCGAAGTATTAGATTTATTCATGAAGTGAAAGAATATAATTATGCTTTCACAACAATTGTGAGGGGTTTTCCTACATTGGTGGTCAACAATGTTAAAAAAAAATAATTTACATTATTTTTTGTGTCTTACATAAAGTTTAGAGACCCTGTTGTCCTTAATGGATACTTCCAGACATGAACAACTCTGCACACAGCTTTGTCAGTCTGACTCCTGGATACCAGTGCCCTTATGTCAAACATTGTCTCTATGCAATCCTTTTAATATTTCTCACTCTCTTTAAATATGTCAGCAGGTAAAAAAAAAGCTTAAAAAGTTAAAATGCCTCTATTTTACTTGAGACTGCTTTCAAATATGCTTAGTTTCCACAGGTCCAAGTAAGGAGTTTTTAACACATCTGGCCTAAAAGTCTAGCAACTTAGGTAGAAAAAAAAAAAAAAATCCAATCAAAATCAGAGGCTGCACTACAGTGGTGTGTCACAAGTGTTGCAGAAGACAAATAGCAATAATCTGGAGAAATGGCCACTTTTCAGCTTTTCAGAAAGCAATGTAATTGCCTGACTCTTTAATGTTGCATTGTCATATTTTAAATTGCAATAAACTACCATCAGTGCTGTTCTGAGTAGCAGTTGTTCATGATGAAGCAATTAAAGAAGAGTCGTTTGAAAAAGATATAACATGAAACAGATGGACACAAATTTTCATTTATTTAATTCATGCTGCTCTTTGATGTTTCTAGTCTAGCTTATGCCTGCTTTTTCCTCTCTCCTCCTCTTCTCTGATATTTCAGTCTTTTTTCTCTCTGTTCACACCCTGACATCCCAACCTGCAGCCCCAAAAGACAGACCCTACAATGACAACTCATACTGGCACTCCTTCCAAGAACAAAAGCAAAGGGACATAGGGAACCACTTTAATGCTACTGCCATTGGTAACACACCAGAATAAAGCCTTTATATGTGGGAAGCACATGTATACGTTTCATAAGGAATACATGCAGAAATCCTGCGTCTTCAGACCCAAGTAGCTGCAACATTCTTGTTTACATTTCTTACTCAGAACAAAATGCACTCTCCTAGCCCACTAGAGCATATGGAAACCACGACAAAAATCCTCTTTTTTTTCTGAGATAAGAGGGTTGATAGAAAATAAACCGCAAAATAATGTAGGCTTGAAAGTAGAAACCCAGGAAGAGGGAAGGAGGACATATTTTATCCGTATCTGCTGGCCTGGAAAATAAATACTGCTGTTGTGCAACTCTGCAGCTGCTCACTCTCAATTTGTTGTTTTCATTCTGGTTTTTATGATTTAATCTCATATCCTTGCAGTTAATCTGAAAAGGGTTCAGGCAGCTTTATTCATTAGTCTTGCTTCAAATCATGATCTTACAGATCATGATCTTTACAGATACCAAGAACCAATTCTCTCTTGGTGACATGGCTTACCCTCTGATAGATGCAGCAAGAATAAATTGACTTTCTTTTTTTCATTGAATCTCATGAAATATATCCCTGAGGAAGTTTTTCTTACACTAATATAATGCATGACAAATATATATTTGTAAAATTGCAGTTATCATTTTTGAATTTTGAAAAACATTTTGAATTCATACAACTAGGGAAAATAATAATAATTTTAAAAACCCCAAATAATTCACATCTATCTGAACTACATAACACCATTTCAGTTATACATTAGTAGTTATGTCATCATAACCTTACTTTGGGAAGGTGCATGAGTCGTTTCCTACTTTAAGAGAGCTAAGTATATAGAAAAAAGGTTTGTGAAGCAACACCTCTGGAAGAATGTCAAAAAATATTTACAATTTAAACCACTAAATTCCTATGTGAAAAACTACTAAAACGACTTTACAATGTATCCTACTAAAAGCAAGAGAAATAATTATTTAACGAGTCAAGCATGGCAACACTACCAAAAGATCTAATAATTCAGGCAAACAGAATGACATGTAAAAAAGCTTTGTATCAGAATTAAGGTTCCCTGATTCCCAGATTTTATTATTAGGATATTGTACACGTTTTAACAGGACATTATAAACATTTGCTTTGGCTTGGGCTTTGGAATGAAGAAACCAACCATTTCACAAGCTGATTGCCTGATGCAAAATGACTGAAAAAAAAGATTATGTCTGTTCCAATAATTTTGCCGCTAGAGAGAAAACACAACGTATTGAATGATGATTTTTTAATGAAAATAAAATAAAATAAGACCCTCTTGCAAAATCCAGAATTAACGTGAAATTGAATACTACAAATCAAAGAACTGCAGCCATAAATCTAGCACCTGTGCAAAGCAGACCTCAGAAGGGACCTTATGAGAGTATGGATTACTTAGAATAATATTTTGCATTTTTGTGATTCACGCCATTTGGTAGTTTTTGGGGAAGGTAGCATTACACTGTATCAGCATCCATATTCTGCACAAAAGGTTCAGTCTGTGAAAACCACTTCGTATGGTTGCAGTTCAACTGAGCTTAACGTAAAACCTCCACGCGATACATACTACGCTAGCTCACCCCCAACAATGTCAAAGATACCATGGCCAATTACTGAATCGTAAGGTGTGCCTGCTGCCTCTGCCTCTATCCGCGGGTCCGCTACCTACAAAGCCGTAAAAGCGCTGTAGCACAGATTGGAAACATTATAGTAAAGACTTTAAAGTGAAAGATGGTAGACTTAGGTTACACATAAGGCAGAAAATCTTTACTGTGAGTGTGGTGAGGCACAAGAACAGGTTGCCAATAGAAGTTGTGGATGCCCCATCCTTGAAAGTGTTCAAGGCCAGGCTGGACAGGGTTTTGGGCAACCTGGTCTAGTGAAAGGTGTTCCTGCCCATGACAGGTGGGGTGGATTTATATGATCTTTAATGCCCCTTTCAATCCAAGACATTCTATGATTCTATTGTATAAACTGCTGATTGTAAGTACAACTTGCTCCTGAACATTTAATTACGTTTTACTTCTCTGTGATGGATACAATATAAAAAAAAAGTCCTTGAAGAATGTACAATACAAAATCATCCTGGACTTCTTTAAGGCAACAAATTTCAGATCAGTCAAAGAAAATCCATAATCAATTACCTATCTGTCTGTCTAAACAGTTTGGGATCTATCAATTGCAAATGGCACTGTTGCATACATCAAGGGAACAGAATACTAGTCTAATGGTTGAAACAGCAGCACATATATGAATTTATAAATTTTAATATTGAAATTATATCAAATTATGATATATTCTATGCATTACTTTGGTATTAAGAGAATAATATATTATCTTCTCTTACAAGCAGTTGTATGTAAGAAAACTGTGCCATGGTTTAAGTCCTAGCCCCATGCAGCCACTTGCTCACTCCCTCCCAGTGGGATGGAGGAGAGAATTGGAAGGTAGAAGCTGGAAAACTCAGGGGTGAGATAAAGACAGCTGAACAGGTAAAAACAAAAGCCACACACATAAGCAAAGAAAAACAAGGAATTAATTCACTGCTTCCCATGGGCAGACAGGTGTTCAGCCATCCCCAGGAGAACAGGGCCCCATCGCATGTAATGGTTACGTGGGAAGACAAACACTATCACTACAAACATCCCCCCTTCCTTCTTATTCCCTCCACTTTAGGTACTGAGCATGATGCTTATGGAAAACTCCTTTGGTCGGTTTGGGTCACCTGTCCCAGTCGTGTCTCCTCCCAACCTCACACAAGCTCCAACTTCCAACTGCCAGCGTGGCAGCACGAGAAGCAAAAAAGGCCTTGGCTCTGTGTAAGCACTGCTCAGCAATAACAGAAACATCTCTATATCATCAACACTGTGTTCAGCACAAATCCAAAACACAGCCCCATACCAGCCACTCCCCCAGCCAAAGTCAGCACAAATAGTAAGTCTTTCCAGTATTATTAATGAGAACAGCATACAGAGATCCAAACTTAAGGCCTACCCCCATCCTTGAATTCTGGGATAGTCTCTCTCAGAGACATTGATATTCTCTTCTAAAAGCCCATTTGACCAGTAAGATATTCATTAGGCATCATGGAGGAATCTTTTTCATTATCTCCAGAAAAAAAAAAAAAAGACTTTATGTGAGGAACATTACGGAAAAAAATTATTCAGAAGACCCTCTATCCTTCGGTAGCATGTAATATATATCAGATTCTAAGCACACTTGCATATGTTAATTAGGGAACACCAGTGTTGTTATCCAAATAAAACAGGATGAGGATAATGACTGAAAAAACAATCTGGACTTAAGCAATATGTTTAGTAGAAGTGATCACAGTCAGCAGAATAGTTCTGATTTCAGGCATTAAGTCGACATTCTTCCTGTTGGCAAATATTACTTTATACTGCCCCTGTTTATCAAATAACTCTACTTAAGATAAATGCATCCAGCATATATGAATTTTTTACTTATATATCCCTGTCTCACTCTGTAATTCTGCATGCATAATATAAAAACACTTTCAAAGTTAAATTGTTGCTGCGAACAAGAGCAAGAGTTTTTTATCGTCGTATTATTAACACAAGAGAATTTGTCTCTTCCTCCTGCTCCTTAGCATCAAGTTAGGGTGCCAGCTGTACTTCTCAGAGACTACATATATGACTGAGGAGCACACAGAGCCACTAAATACTGAACCCATCAGCTGAAATCAGAGCAAAGGGCAGCAAGCAGAATAAATTAAAGAAAAAAAGGTTAGATTAATTACATTCAATTTGTTCCCATATAAGACCAAAAACAGGAAATAAAATATGGTGGAATACAAGAGGTGAGGAAAAAGGAAAACTATTTTAATTATATCAGCCATAAAAGATATTATATCTGTCTAACTTATTTCAAGCTCGCAGAATACATATGGTAATGAGGTCATAGCTGAGCAGCAGAGGAAGGCTGCCAGATTACACTGCTCTGGATGCCAAATTCCAAGGCAGCTGGAGGCCTCTCTCTTATGCACACGTGAGGGCAGCATTTGTACAGAAACACGTGAGCAAACTCGCTCTCTTCTTTCGCTTCTCACCATATTCACAGAGCTATTCTGGTCTTGTTTAGGAAGAAATTAAATTTATTAAATGAAACCATTTTTACTTTTATGTTCCAGTAAAATGTAGCTGCAGAGGTTGAGAGCCTTCTGGTGCCTTTTGGTACAACCACCTCAAGAAAAAGGGAGGGAAGTTCCACCTCCAGCCTCTGGTTAAAGCAGATCTTTCTACATTAGTGCCAATGGAGTCACAGTTTCAACCAATGCCAAGTAACTTTGACATAAACAAGTGAAGAAAAAAACTTTCATACTAATGACAGTAACTCAAAGCAACAGACCAAAAAACCATGAAGAGGCTCAGGTCATTACACGAAGATTTCACCATCTTCAATACTGTTTACTGCAAGTACAACCAGATATTTTAATTCAGTAGTCTGACCAGACACCGTCTTCCATTAACCACCTGCCTTTTTGAGTTCTAGTTTGGATTATGAAAATTTTTCTGCTATAAAGTGAGTGACCACAAAAGAAATACAGTAACATAGCACAATGACTACAATTTGACAAAGTCGCAAGCACCTGGACAAGCTCGCACTGCAACTGCCATGTTCCACAGTTTGTTTTAATAAGAAGGAATGAACATCACACATTGGCTATGACCATCTGAAACCAACAAAAGATTCCTCAGCTTCTACTTCAAAATGCCCACTACATATTTTAGAAGCCACAGAATAAAAATAACAGTTTAAAAGATAAAATTCTGTAGCATAAATTCAGGAGATATTATAAGGATAAGCATTAAATACTTTCTTACCTGTCTGATGTTGTGTCACTTGTTACTTGATGCTTTACTCCTGAACCATTCTTAATTGAGTCTTGTCTTGTGAGCCCTTGAGATCTGTTTTTGTCCAAAGCTTGTGTGGATATGTCACCTGGTGGTCCTTGGTACTGAGGATGCTCCTGCAGCTTTGCTTTTTTCTCTTGAGGTGCTTCCTCGTTCCGCAGAGCTCTAATTCCTTCTTGGTCAGGCTGCTGTGGTGCATGTGATCCACTGTTGTAGAACCAGGCTCCTGATTTTGTGAGGATTTCTTGTTGTTTTCGGCACAAGTTACATACCCACATTACCTGTTCAGACATATTTAAATGTAAAATCTGTTAGCTTGTAAACACTGTATACAACAACTTCATCAACTAATTGTTGCCATTTCCAAAGGCGGAAAGAATATAGTTTTAATTCTTTCTATTAAAATTACCATAGCTTAGCTACAACACAATAAAATATGTCTGTACAACCTTGGAGGAAATCGTTTTAGAAAAATTACAAGCAAGAATAATTTTAGTCTTTTCTTGTTTCATTATTTGAAACACAAGGAAAAACCACAGATAAAAGCAATATAAATGAAAAGGTTCTACATATTGACATTCCAATGGCAATAAATGTAAGTTCTAAAAAATTAAGACTATAGTTTGAGGATTATGGAAAAAATGAATTAAAAAATCAATAAGCTTTTAATCCATTCTCTCGCTAAGTCAGGAACTTTGGAATAGATCCTCTGCTATTGCAAACAAGTAATTTTATAATTCTCCAAAATGCTCACTGATTTACTTCCACAGTGGTCTGCATCTTATGTCTCTATAAAGAAGCTGACTTCAAGAAGTGACTTAATTTTCAGAGCAATTTTAAATTAAAGCCATTTTGTAAATAAGGTAACACAATGTATAAGATGGTGCATCTCCCCACTTCATAGTCAAGATTTACCTTTCACTATGTGATTACTAAATTATTAAAATTATTACACTTTCCCAGTTGTGATATCCTGCATAGAGTAATGAGGTTTTTTAATAATCTAGAATCTACTTGCTTGCAAAGCTTTTGTATCCGATCACCTTAGTCACATGCCAGTGCAGGATATTGACAGCACCAATTATCTGTAAGTTAATTGCACATTCAGTTATTATGTTATATGAGAATAAATCAGGATGTAGTGAATCAAATACAACACACCAGTCATGAACACAATGGTACATTCAAACTGATTATTGTGTTATCTTAAAATTTTGATTGTAGATAGCGTAATTCAGTGCAAGTTTAATCCTTCACTCCTTAATCCTAATTTTTCTTTAGCCTTAGCTCAGCTTTCTTTTTCTTTTATTTTTATTCTTTTTTCTTTTTCTTCTTCTTATATATCTTTGTCTAAGTTCATAGACAAAATTGTACCATTTTTACTACATGTTCCTTGAAAGTCTACACTCGACCTTCAGTCTAGTTATAATGTCTGCAGTTCTAATCCTACACCAAGCTGCCTCTTTTTCAAGGGTGTACACTCCAGGAAATTCAAAGGTTTACATTAATGTTCTTCATTATTCTTTTGAATGTAGCTGGCTCCATGGTTGAATCACATCGAAGATGTAGTTTCTACCTCCCTAATACATCTAGCTCAGTCCACCAGAAAAGGTTTCAGAAGCCACAATCTGTATCTTACTTTTATTCTCCAGGCTGTTTTCTAGTAGAAAATTTCAGCCATGCTCTCTTAACAAACCTCACAAAAAATGTTTGGTTGAGAGCTGCATGTAGAGGGCTACTTGGAGGCAAGATTCACACTCAAGGTAAACTCACTGACTGCTTCATTCACAAACTGTCAGGCTGGGGCAGGAAAAGGAGGTTTCACTTGCCCATTTAATAGTGGTGATATGCCCCATCCTGGTACACTGCCTTCTTATCTTTTGATAGGGCTGATAGCATCCATGAGAACTCATGCCTGCTTACATCAACAAGACAGAACAAATCATCAAAGTGCTGTGGGTAAAAAAAGAGAGGGACTACCTAAGTAGCAGCTTGGTCTCTGAGGTGGGTTAGATATCCTTAGATGACATTCCAAGGTCAAAACTGTGCATACTTCAGGCCTGGACACCATTAAAATACAAATTCAAGAACAGGCTGGTTTTACCATTACTAATTAAGTCAGAAAGTACATAAAAATGCCAAAGTGAAATTTCAGCCCCCAAGACAGAAGTATTTTTGCCCTCTTTTATTAATAGCAATTAAAAGGCTTTAGTATTTCTGCTTGGTTTGTACACAGCTGAAAGAAGTTCTAAACTTTCCACATATGTGTCAGTGCAATGAAAGGACCGGATCTAAAACAATTATTGAAGTATACAAATGTGTAACAACTTGAATGACAATGAGATAAAATCTCCCAAATTTTTCACGTGCTATTTCTCTTAGTAAATGTCATAATATCACAAAACTAGATATTACAGTCCAAACACCAGGACAACTATGTCCTTGGCTGAAAGCCAGCTTTTGTCCCCAGACAGTGCACTCCAGGATGATCCCAAAAAAGTTCTCTTTTATCCAACAGAATAAGAGATCCCTGTGAATGAATGTGATTTCATATGTCTTCATCTAAAAGTAGGATCAGGAAGAGTACTCCTGGCATAACCTGACTCCTGAAAAATTTACTCGGAGTATTTCAGATTGAAAAAAAATCAAACACATTTCATGAAAAGTTCATATATTTATGTATTTTGTAGGGGGGTTCCACTTTTCTAAGAGTGTCTAATGATAATTACAGCTAACACTTCTGATAAAGCCTTATTTTCAATGTACTTTCAACATATAGAATTTCATAGTGTTGACCCTAACAGTCATAATTTTAGCTTCAAATAATCACACACAATGAAGAGAATGGCACCTGTCACACAGACACAAATGTATGTGCTTTCAGTGAGCACAAAAATTACAAGCCCTCAAATAGAACTGAGCTAAACTGCTTCTCCATCTTATTGCTGCGTGTGGAACCATTCTTGCAATTTAAAAAATACTGGTAGTTTTTAGTGCTGACCTCTCAATTAAATGAGACTCACTTGTAAGGTAGCATCATAAGAGCACAGATGGGAAGGTGGCATGTTCCTGGACAGGATTTCTCCTGCTCCCAGGTGCCTGTGGCAGAGCACTCAGCAGGTCACACAAGCAGAGCAGGTCTGTCCTGCCAAGATCCCGGCAGGACAGAGCATTTCATGGGACTGTGAGGGCAGCACAGCAGAAAAGCAGAGAAGAGACTACACAAGTGGACCACATGCTCAATACACACATTTTTAAAAACCTGTGAAGAACCACAGAATTTTCCCTTCTAAAACAGTAATTTAAAGGGCTCATCCCTTACATCAGAAATCTGCACTCCAGAGTAGGCACAGTACCTACTACACCCGTTTGCAACTCTCCTGAGCACCACCCTAAAGAGTTCCACAGTCGTGAGCACATTTTGTACACAAACGTCACTGTTGCAATTTGTGGGTGTCAGTTCTTCTCCACATGGGGACACTGCCAATTTGAAAAGGCAAATATGGACAAAAATCTGCTCTCCAACCTTAAGCACTAGCTCAAAACCAGAATCTCAAGTGCTAGCGGCAGCGGAACGCGATGCGCATTTCCGTAGGAAAGGCTGAAACACCACCTAGTGCCGACCATAGGCATTGCTGAAGTTCTGTCCAGCAAGTGTGAAAATAGCCGCCCTACGTACATCTAGCCCGGTATTTTCCCATCAACGCTTATATCCATTTTTTTTTAAAGAAAAATTTCTTTTCTTTTATACAACACGGCAAAGCAGTATTCCCAATTTGGATTAGACAGTTTACCTTAAACCTTCCTTCTGCTTTCCATTCACAAAGGTTAGTTAAGTTCTATCTCATTTTTGATTTCTTCACTACTTTTTACAAGATTACTCATAATATGCTTCCACTTCTGCTAATAGCTTTCATCACACAATAGTAACACTTTTTTTTACATAGGCCAATAAAACAAACTCTGCAAAACCTACAATAATCAGCCATTTCACATCTATGCATCAGAAATAATTAATGCTCAAAAAAATCTTTTCTTTGCATTGTCCTAAATAAGACATTACAATTTTTTGCTATTAGATAAAATTTTTCAAAACACACTTTAAATTCAATAATATGTAAAATATATTCATCAAGAAATTACATCTGCAGATATTTCAAGAAAAAAAGCAATTTAATAAAAAGAACATAGTACAACAATCATTTTAGATAATGTGAAATGGCAGCTATCTTACAAAACACCATTCACTGTTCCCCTGCGTTCAGTGATAGATGGCCTACCACTAACTCCTAAGAATAAAATGGAAATATTACTTTAAGGTTAGATTAAAAGGCACAGTATATTTGAAATATTTGATTACTCATCAGTTTGAGTTTGTTAGCTTAGACACTACAACCTAAGGAATAATTACACCAACTCCTCATCAGCCTTCAGAACACTACTCAGGTGTGTTGAGAGGAAAAATTGCATTAGAAGGCTTCCATTGTATTGTGGTTTTATCAAATCTATTAAAATTCACCTGCTTGCCAACAACATCTAATACATTAGCATATATTAACTGTTGTGTTTGCTGGTAGTATTCTTAGGCAAATTTCACATGGTTTAAATATATATGTCCTTTTGTGGTTTTTTTTTGTTCTTGTGTTTTATGCAGGATACACTTCCTTAAACATTATACAAGGTAACAAGAACACAACATTGAAAGGAAGGAGGAGACAAATGGCAGAGTAGAAAAACCCTTTGCTTCAGTCCAGCATCAGGGCAAATAATCAAGATTACTAACACACTGCTCCTAGTCCCATTTTGGGGTTGTGGGTTGGGTTGTGTGTTTTTTTCATATCTGTTCCCGGTGTAAAACAACATTATTATATCATGGAGCAATGTTTGAAGTCATGCTGTATCAATGAAATTTCTTCGAGGATGAAGTACATCTCTCTATCAGTCACTATGTTGGTGTGGAATAGACACTGCTGAACCAGCGCTGGCAACCAGGAACATGAGTCAGCTTCCTCTGTGCAGTCACAGAAATTATGATTATATAGCAAATCTATACATCTTTAGCTAATATAGCCCTAGTATCAGTGTGGGACAATGGTATATATTCCTTACCTCTAGTCCCAGTTTCTGCTGATCTTTCCCAATTTTGCCTATTTGAAATATAATGGTGTTTCCAAAGAGTTATAAATTTAATAAGTGGGTGTCCTGGTTCTGGGACAGTGAGATTCACTTTGAACATTATTTCCCAGAAAATGAGATGGAACTGATTTTCTGGTTATTGGTTTGTTTCAGAATACATTAAAATCTGCCAAAGTTTTCCAGTAAAATAACAATAGCACTATTAGTTGTCCCTGTCACAAGTTAAACTTTTTAGTACTTTGTTTATTATTGAGAATTCAAAGCTCCTTGAATTAGAATAGAAACTTCTTGAAGTTAGCTAAAACATAAAATCTTATCTATTTGGTTATACGACCACCAAAACATGACTCATGTTTGTCCTAAAAAAACAATAATTCCATTTTGCTCCTGCTATCTGAAGTCTATGTTGTCTCTTATAGCTAAAAGTACTGATTTCCACTACTGATGTGGGAAACTTTGTATTGTTTTCCATGAGGTGCTTCCTTTAAAAATGCTAGTTTTGATATTCCTTTCTAATGAAAGCAACTGTCTAACCATGGAAAACTTAAATATAGCATGTGCTATCAATAGTTAACATTCATATTTTTGGAAAACACAGAGGCTGCAGGATTTATCTATAGAGACATCATTCTAGAGGTTCAGGTCCAGAATACTGATGCATCATTTGTAGCTATTAAGATCTATTTTAAAGACACAAAATCATTATTTTGGAGTGAATAGAATAAATCATATCTACTCTATGCTCATACATGGTAAACAGCAGAGTCTGGTTATATTTTTAATGAAACAGAAGCTTTTCCATTTCATTTTACTGCTCTGATTGTACAGACAAGATATCCTCATGTTAACATGAGGACTTGGCCAGCAGTTTGTTTTGTTTTTTGTTTTTTTTTTTTCTTTTGTGGTGTCAATCTTACTTTGAGCAGGAGGTTGGACTAGATAAATGCCAGGTCCCTTCCAAACTGAATGATTCTATGATCATTTGCAACTGCACATTGGTAACTATTTTTCTACAAAAAAATAAATCCCAAATAACTGTCTTCAGAACAACTATGGATTTATTTGATTGTACCTGAGAACAAACACTTGCAGTGGTTACAGTAGTGTGAAATGCTCTTTAAAGAGTTTAGGTTTTTATTTGATACCATTGCATTGTGGTTTCATCTATAATCAGAAGACTGTAGGTCATGAAGGATTGGACTGGACATTAGGAAGCATTTCTTTACAGAGAGGGTGGTCCAATCCTGGAACAGGCTTCCTAGAGAGGTCATGGGTGCCCCAAGCCTGTCTGTTTTTAAGAGGCATTTGGACAATTCCCTTGACAACTTGCTTTAAGTTTTGGTAAGCCCTGGACTGGTCAGGTAGTTGGACTAGATGATCATTGTAAGTCCCTGCCAACTGAAATATTCTATTCTATTCCATTCCATTTCATTCTGATACTACAGCACAACAAACAAAGGTTTTATCTTAGTATTTATCCACTAAACTCTTATTTTGTGAATTGTACCTGTGGGATACCTTCCCCTTTAAATTTCCTTCTGTTAAATTGATGCATTTAGTTAAGGAAGTATATTACAGGAACAAAGATAATCCCTGAATTTCTGACTGTTATAAGAGTTGGTAAAGATTACCTGTTTTTTTTCAATATTTTGCTATGCCACTAGTCTGTGCTATGGTACTGACTTTCACTTTCACACAAGTAATAAAGTTATAATCACTTTGACTGAATGCCAAAACTGCTAT
Organism: Oxyruncus cristatus; assembly: GCA_013399855.1. NCBI lineage: Eukaryota > Metazoa > Chordata > Aves > Passeriformes > Cotingidae > Oxyruncus > Oxyruncus cristatus. Next base: position 1,042,752 of record VXAY01002772.1, on the reverse strand, counting down.
AATGCTTATTTGTCTTATATCTGTAATGATACATGGATACCTATCCCCCAAAATTGTATTAAATACCGCAGGAATTCCAATACCAGTTAATAAAAGTGGAAAAGTCTACAATACTGCTATGAGACCAACATCTCTACGTATGTTCTAAGGAATATGTCTATTTGCACAGAAAAAGTCTTTGCACTGAGAGAGCGACTACACTATACATTTGCTCTTGAGTTTGTAGTGAATGAATATATCATGTATGAAAAGTTATAATGGCCATAAACAACCAAGTCATCATAAAATGAGTATATCACTTCCTGTGCATGCAGTTCATACAGTGTATATTTACATGGTTCTATCTTTCAAGTGTAAGAGGCAGATGTGTGACTACAATTTTTAAAAGGTATACTCACTCTTTTGTACTAATGCTGTACTCATCTTCCTAATGGGCAGAGTACTTCTCTTGTATCACTTTTTTATTATCCATACTAGTAATTTTGTTCATACTTTTTTTCCAAGCTAGAGTACAATTAACAAGTAAGACATTTGACTAGCAAAATAGATTATTTACGTTCCAAAAATGTGAAAAAGGCCTCCACGTGCACAGTAGGACTAGAAACTGTTAGCTGGAACACTATGCTATGTGGGGGGTTAGAAGCCAGAGCACATCCTTCCTGAAGTATACTGTATAAAAAGAAGCAGTTCACATGCAAAAGAAACTGATAGTCTTTAAGATCTGCAAAGGTGATAATTTTCTTCTTTTCATTATGGCACAGGCACAACTCAACATGCCAGTGAAGGTAGATATGGCATGCCTGCACAGTGCCATATTGACCATATGCAGCTTCTTCATGAGTTTTCACGATTCCATGAAGTAGAATGGTAGGCAGAATTCCAGGGAGAAAATGGCTAACGGGCCATTGGGTGTGATCTGCACATAGTACAAACGTTCAGTGTTTTCAAATACAGCTGCATTGCTTCCATAAGGGAATTTGTAAGCCTTCAAAGTACTCCACAGGCCATGAGGGTTATTAAGTGCAGTGGGTTTGGCATGAGTAAACCAGCTGTAAATGAACAGAATATACCTTTACAAAATTTAGCTAAACCTTTACTAAATTTCCAGATTTGTAATAGTCTCAGGAAAGCAAGAGAACTGGGCATACATTTCCTACGTTTTTTTTAGAAAACTAAAGCTCACCAAATAAGAATACTAGATAGAAAAAGACCTCGTGTATTGATTCCAGTTGCCTGCTGCTTCAGAGAAAATAATTTTTTAAAATTTTTTTCAAAAAACCTTCAAATTTAATAAACTTTCATCTTAAAATTAGCTATAAATAGTGAGCTCAAAATCTGTAAAAATGCTTTTGCAAGTTCTACAGCTAAATGCAAGGAGTGCTTTTCAATTTCCAGTGCTCACATATTCCAAACTAGTTTATTGCTATTTACTCTTGTAGCAGTGTTGTCATTAAGTTTAAATAGCTCATTTCTCTCCTCAGAGTTGCTGCCTGAGGTTTTTAAAGAGGCCAATCACTTACCCTCTCTGCTTTTATTTTCCAAGAGCAAATAGTTTTTGCTCTTTCAGACTATGCCTATACTAGCAGGACATTACCCTGTCACAGGGGCAGGTGCTGGCCCAGGCCTGCCTGCTAATTCTGGCACCCTCAGGGCTTTGCTAACCAGCATCTCCCAGGCAATGCCAACACACAGTGTAGGAGAACACGGAGCAAGAACAGATCCTAATAAGCAGCTTGGACGTGGTTACCCTGCTATGGAAAGCAGAATTCAGAATTGTTGATCAGGACTGAGCCCCACAGGAGCCCCTGGCCTGTAGGTCAGGGTAGAAATTCTTATTAGTTCTTAAATTTCTGATTTTACACTTAGGCCTATTTTATCTCACTCTTTTTTTTACTACTGGAGTTCACAAAGTCATCTGGCTCTCTATTGTACAGTATCCCATTGTTCCCCTGTACTGATAAGTATCCAACTTTGTGTCACTGATATATTTAATTACAGCATTCTTGTTCCCTATGCCAAGGCCACTAGTGAAAATATTAAAGATCTTCCCCAGCACTAATGTTTGAGGAACTCAGCTAGGAAGTTGGTTATAGCTTTCCCCTCCACTTCTTTTTTAAATTAATTCTCGTTGTTTCAGTTTAACCAGTAATGTCTATATTGTCTAGCATCACTTAAGCTTCTAAAAAGAAGTTAATTTTTTCACACTCTAATTCTTAGACATCTCTGCACAAAAATTAGTTCCTTGAACTCATCATTCCAGTTGGTTTTGCCTATTTTTTTTCCTAATTCCTAAAAAAATAATTCTCTCTATAAAGGCTGTCGTTAGGGCAGCTTTGCTGGTGGATTAGAAATTTGTGATGGAGGAAAGGCAGTAATATTTTTGGTGAAAAAATACAAATAAGCGGTTATGGCTGGAGTAAGGTAATACAAATAGAAACTAGAATTACTAATTTTCAAAAGCTTTCTGGAAAAGTGATTGACATTAACAGTTTCTACTGCAAATCCAGGATGTCTGAAAATATTAAGGATTTTTTTAATAAAATATTATTCCAATATTTTCTCTTTTTTTGTAGGTATTTTAATTACCATTAATTTGGAAGAGAGAAGAAATCCTCCAAATGACATTTCCAAGTTGTTTTATTTTACCAAGACTTTTACTCTCAAAGGCATTGTTAAATAATATTTAAATATCTTCCAGTGATTTCATTTTGAGACTTTTGTTGCCTGAAAGTCTCAATATCTAGGCTTCTTTGTGTTTAAAAATCTGTACTAATGTCATAGCTCCATTAAGGGACCAGCTAATAAAACTAACAAATGATCTACAGCTCGAAGGTTCTGAGCATATTCGTTAGTTAACGCTTGTAAACCGTCTGAAGATGAATGGCAGTAAGTGTTCACAGGTTATTTAGAAATATAAGACACAATATCAAAATCAACAAGAGACCAAAAAGGGAGAAAATGTGACAGGACCACAATAAGCCTGGGGTCTGTATGCAGATGGCATTAAATTGAAATCAACAGTTTACATCATTTACATCATCTGTGTCATCATTCATTACTGAAATTGTCTGAGAAAAATGAAAGATCCAACTCTAATGAAATGTAACAGAATGGTAATAAAAAAATTTAGATGCTTATCATGCAGTTACTGCTGTATTGAATCCCACATAAACATTCTTCAACTTTACATGAACTTGCTGCTTAAACTCCAACAACATAGTCACAGCAGCACAGCTGTCAGTGCAAGCTGCAAAGATCAGACAAAATATGATACATACAAAATCATAGACTATCTCAAGTTGGAAAGGATCAATAATGAGCATCAAGTCCAATTCCCTGCTCCTTGAAGGACTGCCTAAAACTAAGTCATAAAAGAATCATCCAGATGCTCCCGGAAAGGTTGCGGTGCCATGACCACTTCCCTGGGAAGGCTGTTCAACCGGTTAACAACCCTCTGGGGGAACAACCTTTTCCTAATATCCAAACTGAAGCTCTCCACCCCACCCCACCCCCTTGCCCTCGTGAGGAAGTGGCAGAGTGCAATGAAGTCACCCCTCTGCTTTCTCTTCTCCAACCAGGACAAGGCAAGTGACCTCAGCCACTTCTCATAAGTCTTGGCCTTGAGAACTTTCCCTGCTTTGGTGTCCCTCCCCCGGACTCACTCGAACAGTTTGATGTCCTTTGCACGTTGTGGTGCCCCCAGCTCACAGAGCCCTCGAGGTGAGGCCGCAGCAGCACAGGGTACAGTGGGACCCTCACCTCCCACCAGCCCGCAGTGCTCTGCTATCCAGCCTGGAAACCCACACTGCCTTGCATACTACAACAACCACACATCTTAGGCCTGCAGGAGCTGCAGTCACAGTTAACCCTGACAGAACAGTAAGAAAATCTAAGATTAAAAAAATATTTTATATGTACATCAGTATGTCCGTTTAATGAACTTTTTTAAAAAATAGGAGACTAAGGGTAGAAAAGTAACAGGTTTAGTGACACCTAACAGAGGTCAGGTATATATTACCCATCAATATGCTGAAGAGAACAATCATATTCAACAAAAGAAAAAAAGGAAGTCATGCACAATGAAATAAAGGGGGTTTTGTTGTTGGGGGGGGTTTATATAAATCCAGTGTAAATAATCTCCTTTGTTAGGAAGCCCATCTGGTTAACTGCTTACATTTCTACTTTATATATATTGACAATTTTCTGTACTTCCATAATTATTACTCACTTGAAAATATCTACAGATTCCACATATGCAAAGTCCTTCTGCTACTTCAACAGAGGTAGTTAGGTGAATGCTTCCCCTTCTCTGCTAGTTTAAATTAGCAGGCTTTGAAAATGTTATTAGTAAGAATTACTGCCTTCTCTAAAACTAGTTATATTTCCCATTCATTGAGATAATTGTATCTACAGTTTAATGACCACTTGGTGTTTTATTGTTCTTTTGCATCATTTCTTATTGCAGGGAAAGAGAAATATAATATGGTAAAACTCTTTACATGCATATTATATGTATGTGAATCGACAGTACAAAGCACTCATACCTTTGTAAGTCCTTCATTTCCTTCCAAAATTCTTAATATGAGAATCCACATGAAGTAAGAACAGCAAACAAATCATGGACTAAGTGTCTTGAGAAACATCAGTAACTGAATCTCTCTTCAAAAAGCGCCCACACTGTAATTTCAGTTTGCAGATGACAGCTAACTAGTGGACTTTTCAAAGAATATTACTGAATTATAAACACAATTTTGTCCTGAAAAACTTGGCATCAATATTTGAAGCTCTCATCAGAATAAAAGGCTTTCTAGAAGTTCATATTGCAAACTACGTTTGTGCCTTAGAAAGGACATGGAGTTTGCCCAATATAGAGCATGTGGCTTGTTAGCAATTCTTTTCAAATAGGCTGTGCAGTTTTTACATTCTAACTCACCCCTGGAAGCTCTTATCAGTTTTCCTTGATAGCCATTGAATCTTATTATTGTCATCTCCATGGCTTTTGCTTCTGCCTTCATTTTTCTATATGCGCTATGGACAATGTTTAGGGAAGCAAGTCGGCTCTATGAAGACACCACATGCAGCCTTTATAAGTGGGCTGGGTTAAATGTCTGGGGCTTCAAAAAGAAAAGGGGTTGAACCGTCACTTTTGTTGAGATTAAATCCTGACATGATGGTTTCTTTATGAGAATTTATAATCTTCCCAGAAAGTAAAGTTATGTATGTTTTAATTCCCAGTTCTGGACCAGACATAACCCACATTTAACTCCATGGAAAGTGAAGATGGACTGTTTATCTCTAATAAAGCCATTCCTTTTTTCCCCAGCTGTTAAGTGTAAGCTTGTAACTGGTGGCATGCTCTCACTCAAATAATTGCCTTACACAGCAGACAGTTTATTCTGTGGATTTGGGGCATGAACAAACCCTTACCTATGAAAACTATATGGCATGCAGATTAGAACCTGCCATAAAGGTCAATGGCATTATATTACACTTTCCTAGAGTTGGACAAAAAGTAGAAACGAAAATAATTTTAAATACTGAATTGTCAATATCATAAAACATTTCTGGCCCCCTCTAGTGGGCATTCCTGTGTTGAAGGTTAGCAGCACCACCAAAACGCACTAACGGAAAGGGTTTTCAGAAAGCTGTAATAAAGCCTTTGAAGTGTTCTGGCATTTCTGTAAACAACCACTAAACAGGACTGCTCTTAATGAGGTGAGAAATACTGGTTTGGGGGATGTCAGTAAGAGGAAACTCACAGATTTACACAGAACACTTCTTCTGGCCTAGAGACACACTTTTCAATCCGGCTTCAGCTGTGAGAACTGCTGCTCACTTGAGAGAACAGGCAAGAGCGTGCATGTGTATCTACAATGTAAATCACACATTTACAATATGTGCAGGTCACCCATCTGTTTTTCCACATCAACAGATGTGAAGAAAACTTTTCCAGGCTTATTACAGCCTTGAGAAAAGTAAATCAACACAGCAGCTCACCTACTGAGAGCATGATCACAGCAACAGGAACAAGACAGCACACTGGGGTAGCGGGTTTGGATCTGTCATGTCTCCACGTGTTTGAAGAAAGTAATGTTGTGTTTCCTCTGCTTACTAATTTCATCACTGCAGAGTACGTCCAGATTTATGGTGCTGTTATTCTGAGCTGGTTAGACACTGTATGCTTTGAAATCAAATGCATATTTCTCTTGTTAGAGGATTTATTTATTTATTTAGACGCATTTCTGACAAAGGTATCAAAATACCTGAAACAATGACTGATTTAAAATATATTGCAGCAGATAATTTCCGATTAAAGCCTTATCTTCATCATTAAATGAGCCAGTTAGTTCACAGCTTTCTTTCTTCAGCATGTCCCCTATGTTCTATAGGAGGCTTCAACTAACAGAACCTCATGCTAGTCCGAATGGTAACCAGTAAATAAAAGTGTATCTCCCTAAAAATCACTAAAAACAAACGGGTTACCATGCTTCATTTACACAAGGTTTTCCTTATGTAATACCCAGATAATCTTTGCTGGTAACGTTGTACTAAACATGAGGAGTAAATATTACTGAATAACACAACTACATTAGAAGAATCAGAATCCCGTTCATAATACTAAATATATCTGTGGCATTTTATTGCTTCAGTACAATAAAATTACAGAAGTCTAATGCTCAAAACCTTTTATAAATAGTTTAGATAAATACATGAATAAGCTATAAAACAAAAACAATCATATTAATCTAGAAGGACTCTGGAAGCATAGATTATGCCAAAAAAATCTCTTTTCAATATGGTCCATAATAATAAAGCATTTTATCTTGAATAAAAAATAGTTTTTTAGACATTTTTAATGAGCACTTGGGATTGTCTGAATCTATAGGCTAAATTTTGAACTAGTTTTCACTTTTTGCTACACAGCAATGTTAAGAACAATGTAAGCAATTATGCTCCTCACAAATTACTGAGGCCAGACATCCACTATAGTGAAAGTTTTGGCCACTCACAATGATGTCCATGACAAAAAGAAGCCAAACAAGGATTAGATAAAACTAAAAAATGATTTGAAGTGAATTAAGAGGAATTTGCTTCCCACATACCAAGTAAAAACAATTTCTTAAAAAATATATAATCATCATGGTGTTATAATCTAAAAATTAACTAATACTGAATGCAAAGACACTAGACAATTGTACACATTGGGAGAAAGAGGCATTTGAATCCTGTCTTCAATGTAGAGGTAAAACTATTCTAATCTCTTAGAAAGATACCACACATTGCCTACCTAGAACTGTAAGAAATCCAAATCGTTAGCAGCAATATCATCTTTCATAATCACATGACCAAGTATCTGAGAGCAAGAATACCTTAATTAAACAGGTCATGACTCTGAAGTTATGTAGCAATTACACTGAAACTGAAAGATGAACAGGTTAAATGAACACTAGTGATTAACACTGACCAAGTTTAAACATTTAAAGATAAATGGGAGGTACATGTATACATAGTAAACTAAATGACTCAGATTTCAACTTCAATTAATAAAGATACATCTATGATCCTATCAGTATTAAAACACTGTAGGGATTTATTTTGTGAAAGCATATTATCCCCAACCTAAAACAGAAATCCTGTTTATTTATGTATTTGGTTTACAAAGCATCAGTATTTTATTACTTGCAGACCTAAAATGCTTAAAAGGGCTCATGAACTACATGAAACTAATTCTCAAAAAGCCACAAACATTAACACACATGAATTGACTGAAATTGAATTAGCTACCTGAAATCCAGGCTTTTCCGTAGATCTTCTTGATGCTGAATGAAGGCATCTTTATAATAATTCAAACCAAGGAAGTTTTAATTTTCGAATACCCTACTTAGACTTCATAGGTGACACCTTGTTTAAACATAGGATTTTTCACATTTATTTAAATTTCTCCATGAATGCACTGAAGTTCAACATCTGCTGCAACTGTCTATATAAATTCACTCTTGCTATGCTGAATAACTGTCTTGTCTATGCATACAATATTTTATATATCAACAGATGCTGGCCATACCAATTCCTTTTTTCACTTAGCAGATCTAAACAGCAAACAGATATTAATCCAGATGCCAGGTCTTTTTCATTTAATTCCTCAATCTATCACTAAACTGTTCCTTGAAGACACAGCTAAATAAAGCTCTAAGTAAACAGTTGAGGGGGGAAAAAATGTCTTGGGAGGTTTGCCACTTTACTCTATTACTAGCAATGTCTTCATTATTTATATATATAGGCACTGGTTTCCAGTCACTGAAGCTCAATCTAGATAATTAAATATTTATACCATCCCCTGCTGTGCCATAATGTCTAACTGTGTCCAAAGAGTCCTAGGTGTGCTGTTACACACCTGGGACTGAAATAAGGAATTTGCTGAGCTACCTTTGATAAAGGTCGACACCTGGAACTTAATAGCACATGATGTGTTTCTGAATATTGCAACAGGTGGCAAATATAACTTACTGCTCAAGAACTCTTTCATCTTCTGGTTCCAGAATTGCTATTTGTAATTGCTATTCTCTATTCATTTGAACAAAAGGAAAAGTTTATTGATGTGATATAGTTTGTGTTGTTATTACACTGTTTCCATATACATTTTAAGATAAGATTATTTTAGGATAGTTTGAAGAAGAATTTCAATGGAAAATGAATCTATTTTGTACAATTTGAAATTAAAATATAAATTTCTGGTGCTATCAGGACAGGCAAAATAGCTAGCAAAATGAAAACTAGTCCCTCTAATTCCACCAGACTCTCTCTAAATCAACTTTAATGCTTTTCAGAAATTCAGTACCATCTAAAATGGAACCAAGTACTTCTAATTTCTGTACTGCAAAATTGCAACACCACAGTGTACATGTAAAGGACAAGGTTTATAGGAGGAACTAGTGTCTTTTACACCAACTCTTGTGGGTGAAAAATACTATCCAAGCTTTTGGGCATATAAACCCTTGCTCATCTAATACAGAAGTACATATATGATTGTAAAAAAGATTTTCAGACTTGCTCTTCTAGCCAGTTTTCTGGTTTTCTTAACAAAGAAACATATCTGAGTGTGTTCTTCAAGCATGGAGCATAGCTAACAAAAGCAAAGTCTCATTCCATAGGTATAAAGCTCCAGGTAGTCATTAGATTTAACTAGCTAAGACTGTTCTGAAGCTACATCATATCAAGAAGTGGTTTTCTTTTCCAATTAACTTTCAAAGAGAAGCTGGAAAAGGAAATTTACACTTCCTAGGACCACATTCCCCTTCTCTGGAACACTACACAGGGTAAGCCATTGATCTGTGCATGAGATGAGCCAATGGACATCGTGGTGAAGAAAAAAAAGGGGAAAAAAAAGAAAGTTGAATTCTCATTCCTTCCCTATGTCTTCCAACATCTCCAATATTTCACAGAAGTTAATATGAAGCTGGACTACAATGCAGTGCCATCTACCTGTTCTCCGACTGTGAGGGCCAACACAAAGTTATCTTAGTATGACAGCAAGGCCATAACAGCACATGGGATCAATCTAAGGAAAACATTTGTATGCCAATTTAACCATCACTGAGTGTGGTCTTCATCAGGGTTTCAGGCAAGTTTAAATCTGCTATTTACAGATTTAAAGACCTATATATACTAACTACTTCCGATTGCGTCACACCATGACAGTCCTGAAAATACTGGAAATAAAGCTAGGAAACATATTTTTGAGTAGAGGATGTGATTTGATTATAGGGTAATTTTGACAGGAGAAAAGAAGCAACTTAGTATTTAAATATGTTTGGCAATCCAATTCCAACGAGGATATTTGTTCTTCTGCTGCTGGAGGTGCATTCTGTTAGTGATGAAGGAAATAAGAGTGAGGTTTGAACACAGTAAGATAACGGAGAGCAGCTTAGACAAATGGATACATGAGAAATAGGATCAGAGAACAGGCTCGGACAAGTGGCCCAAGTCAGGAAGGTCTAGGTTGCCAACTCCCCAGATGACTTTTAGAGATCCCAATCTGAAAGACAATACTCAAGAGCTGAGGAAAATCATTAAGCTTCCCTCAGCAAAGAGATATCTCAGAAAACGATCCTGTATAATAGCTGGTACAGGAGGCTTTTGTCAGAGGTGTTCTAAGTATAGGAAATATTCTATTGTTTTTGTGAGTCTCTTTATAAAAAAGGATTTTTTTCAAATTCCAGTGATCTGGAAATTAACATATTTCTTTGTTAAATAAAAAACACATATCCTTTAGAGCATATACAGCCCATGAAAATCTTGATGAGACTCAGAGTGTGTTTCTTCATAAGACACAAAATCAGCTTGAGTCAAGTTTCAAGAACAGGGTAAGAGTTTAGAGATATTTTCCAATAGCAAGAAGGCAGGGGTAGGAGAAGTAACCTATGGCTTCTACAAATCCTTGTCACATTTGTTAAAATTCAGGTGAGAAAGCTGTCAGGCACTGTGGAGGTACAGACCTACAACACAGATGGCTTAGAAAAAATAGGGCTCTTGGTAGGGCTCAGGACCTCTTCAGAATGGCAAAAGTAAAATGAGAAAAATTTTCTCTCCTTCAACAGTGAATTTTCCACAAAAATTACGGAAATGTTATCATCAACACCTAGGTCTCTCCTTGTCTGGAATAATAATATCAATTACTTCGGAACATGGTGAAGTAAAACTCGGGAATAGGAAGTTTTAACTGCAGCAAGATAAAAGGATGGAGAATAATGTCCTATGATAACTGCTTTTTATCTCTTCTACTGTAATTTTATATAGAATTGTTTTATGAGACAATTTGCTAAAGAAAACTGCCATTTTCTGAACTCTGTCAAGGAATATACAAAATTATTAAACTTTGATTCATTGATTAAACTTCAAATAAAATTCCAAAGTCAGTCAGGTTATTAGGGAAATTAACCTAGATAGATATTCGGTAAGTACACTCAATTTTGAATTTGCTTAAAGGAGTTTTTGAGATGGCTTTATAAAGAAAAATTCTGGAAGTTCTTAGAGTTGGTGAAAATTGAAGAACTGATTTTTAAAAAGCTATTTGTCTGCGTCAAAAGCATTTCAAAATGCATAACACTAGAAAGGTAGAATACTTACTTCAAGGAAAGTGTCAAATGTTTTATTTACTTACACAGGAAGTAAAGGCAGAACAAAAAAGAAGTTCCCTAGCTTTGCTCCTCAGGTTTATCCTTTATAGAATTGTAAACCATTTTGGTGGAGGCTTTAACCTGCAGCAGTTTAAAGCAGATTACCTAAAAACAAGTTCCTGAATCCACTAAAAGAGATGAAAGAACAGAGAAAGTATCAGAACGTCTGATTTCACGTCACTTCAAAACTTGTCACTTGAAACAAAACACTTAAAAAATATGAAATGGTGTATCTAAATCTAAAATGTCCATAAGAAAACACTGTACAGGAGTATTATCAGTTTGAACAAGAAAGATAATGACTGGCAAGTGAAGGAACCAGGTTTTCTCCTCTCAGCTGTTCCAAAACCTGCCTAGGTTGCTTATTTATGTGTTTTCTCCAGAATATCAGTGGTTACTTTAAAGTCATGGATCCCAAGCAAAGGTACGAAGTGTATAATTTCATTTAAATCTCATTTAAATTTGGGATAAAATTCAGTCAAAATTAAAATATTTACTACTTTTTTATTTCCTCATATTTGCAATGAAGATATTTTTTGCAAAAACTATATCACACTTCCTATTCCTCATCAAAAAAATTAACTGTTTCCTTCTCAGAGATGATCTTACTCTTCTAATCTTAACATAAATTATTCCTTTCTGGCACATTGGAGGTCTCCATTTCGCAAAAGTACTTATTTATATACTGTGATATCTGACTAATGAAGGCGTGAGATATTCATGAGTCATTACCATGTTCTGTGTGGGAAAAGGCACTGTGAGCTGTATACCCTGAAGTGGTATTAGTATCAAAGAATCACAGAATGGTTTGGGTTGGAATGGACCTTTAAAGCTGTCTAGTCCAATCCCCTGCCATGGGCAGGGACATCTTCAACTAGATCGTGTTGCTCAGAGCCCCATCCCACCACCTCTCTGGGCAACCTGTTCCAGTGTTTTACCTCCCTCATTGTAATTTACCTCCCTCTCTTATCTGTAATATAAATCAACCCTCCTTCAGTTGAAAACCATTATCCCTCATCCTATTGCAGCAGGCCCTGCTGAAATGTTTGTCCTCATCTTTCTTATAGACCCCTGTCAGGTACTGAAAGGCTGCTCTAAGGTCTCCCCAGAACCTTCTCTTCTCCAGGCTGAACAGCCCCAGCTCTGTTAACCTTTCCCCATAAGAGAGTTGCTCCAGTCCTTTGATCATCTTGGTGGCCCTCCTCCGGACATGCTCCAACAGGTCCACGTCCTTCTTGTGCTGAGGACCCCAGAGCTGGATGCAGCACTCCAGAATATAGTGTAGCAGAAGGACATGTAGTACTAGCTCCCTTCTGTGCATGTTTTATGGTAGAACTACAACACACAACGCGGTCAGCATTCTTGTTCTAACTCCATTCTCCAACACCGTAAATAGCACGAGTAGATGACTGTATTATTGTCCCAATCATTCAACACCATGTGCAGTCCCAGCTTTTTCCTATTATCTTAATCTTTATCGAAAGATTTAGTAAGATTTCTACAGGGGACACACAAAAAAATATTCCTAACTCTTCATAGAACTGATTCTTTGAATACACCTCATTTTCCAAATCCATGGTTTTTAATTGGGTCAACATACCACTGACAGTCACCAAAGTATCCATAGCTTTATCCAGGAGCATTTTCTATTGAACTTATTGCTCTGTGATTACAAAATACATAATAGGCCTCTTAAGAAACACTGGAATGCACACCTTCTACACTAACACTGGAAAATGAAGGATAAACAGTAATATTAAGGGCTTTCTAGGTGAGTTAATCTAAGGGTAAATGCTATATCCCACCAAATTTAAAACATACTGTTTATATTAGAGTACCTGTTTTGATGGCATCTGCATTCAATACAGTAGGGCTTCTAACCTTACAGTTAGCACTAAAATAGCAAGAATAATACCACTACTATCCCTTCTTCACAATATATGTAGTTGAGAAAAAGCTGACCTACAATACTTACTGGTTTTTCTGCCTTCATAATTTCTTAAAAAAATCTAATTCAAAATCAGCAGAAACAGACATTACATAAAGCAACTTGAGCCACTGTCATTATTTATGGAAAAAATCTATCTAGTCGATTAGATAGGGAAATTCCTCTCCCTTTCCTCCTTAACATAGGTACATGGTAAAACTAGATAATAATGTAACCTTATTGCTGTGACCTTCACACTTTTTTTATTATTTTCTGGGTGAATTTAGGATTTGACACTGCTCCAATATAGATGAGTACCACAGAGACATCAGTTGTTGGATTGACTGGGGGAATACTGTTAGTATGCATCAACTACTTCCAAGATTATACTGGAATGGTAAATTCTTTAAGGATAAAATTGTTCCTTTTATTCACCTTCTTTTTGTACTCTACAGCTACCTCTGTATTCTACAAAGTGGTGTTACTTCACTGCTTCACAGCCTTTTAATTGTGAAAAACTCCGATGTCTTAGACCAAAAGAAAACTATGTAACCCTCTAACATACCGGGCCGTTTGTGGCCCGCCTCAAGAGTCGCTTGCCCACTACTCAAGATACATCCCAAATGGTAACAGCAAGCGGCTTACAACTTCTGTATGAGGCAAAGTATTTCTGAACCACCCGTGCAAGTTAAACGTGAGCCTTGACACTGCTATCAGCAAGAAAAAATTACATTTATTGTAGCAAAAGACTTTCTCTGTATACATTTACGCATATGAACGCTAAAGAATTTCTTTACTCCATCAAATACAGGGCAAGTTGCTTTTGCAATTTCAATTCTTTAGAATACAGCAGAGATTTTCATGGAAGAACAGATTTACACTAGCTCATGTACTTTTCTCAATTCTGTCATTTTTTAAAAATCACATTTAATTTAATAAAATATTGGAACATATCCAGGCTTATTCTCAAATTCAGATTTATACTACCTTTTTCTAAACATTGCTAAAATAAAATCAGATCAAAATATTTACTGTAGGTGTAATATTATCAAGACAAACAGAATGTCAGTGACATGCATCACATCTAACACTATTCCAACGTTATGCTCAATACAATATGTGCACTACATTTTAGGAAAGCCTACAAACCAGTTTAGAAAATAATTTACGCTACTGGATAACTGGTGTTGCTGGCATATTCCTAAATGTTTAGAAGAAACATATTTTCTTAATATTTACTGATATCTAATTGTATTGTCATTGAAAATCAGAACCGAACTACCATGTCAAAAGATTACAAGCTAAAATGTTGAGTGCATACAAATCAATGATACAGAGTGCAAAGATTATTATGATTATTTTATGCCACTTCTACAAAAATACTGATTAATTTTACCACAGAAACATCTATGACACAAACGCTCACTTGATTTTTTTAAACTGTGCACATATCATATTGCAAAAGCAAAGGAAAAGTAGAGGCATGCTCACAAAAGCTGCAAACAGAGAGGAACATGGAATATCATGCATACTGTTCACAACAACTCACAGATTATTAGTAAGCTATTTGAAAAACAAGTAAGCCTTTAAAGCCTTTAATTGCTCTCATTTTAATGACAGTAATTCCCTTGCCTTCAGCAGGAATTACACCTGTGTAAATGAAAGCAAATGTAGGCCAGGAAATGAATCTACCATAAAAGAAAAGAACTTTAAACAGAAAAAACGCTCTAACCACTTTGTCCTCCTGGAGTTCATATCCACGAAAGCAAGAAAGAAAGGAGAAAAAAAAAAAGAAAGAAAAAGAACACACAAAGAAGGAAAGAGTCACTTTCATTTTGAAAGCAAGCAGTAGTATTTATTAGTAAAATAAACAAATAAATTGCAAAGGAATTAATATATACCTTTCTTATTTTCCCTAGTGGTGAAGGAGATCTAGTAAAAAGAAGTAATTTTAATAATTTTCATAATCTTTTCATGGGTGAATTGAGACAATGTTATATATAAAAAAAATATTTGTACAAAAAAAAATTTGGAATCATATCGGAATTACCTTAATAAAACAAGTGGGTTATCTCATCAAAAGGATGCAGCATTTTTGTCTACATTCCTTGGACTCCAGTATGGCAAATAATTAGCATTCATCAACACTTTGCACTTGCAAAGAGTTAAGCAAAAATAAAAATATTTGTTTACTACAGACAGATAGAGGGTGTGCATAATGGCATAACTGCACATTAGCCACTCAACAGATCTTTAAAGTCCTGGAGTTCTAAAGTACAAAGAGACAGAATATATTTATACTTTCTTTTTCATACCCATCAATATTAAATACAAACATTCGTATTAGTTATTTTCCTTGAAGGAATTGTCTTTTTAGTTGCCTAAAATTGTAAATTAAATAATACTTTGGAAAACAAAAATATTCAAAATATTTTCAGTCAAAACTAAACCCCATTTTTGTGAATAATAAATGGTGATTTTTATCTGGTACCTTAATTTCACACGCCAATACAGAGACTACATCTAGGCATGGAATTAAGCATTGGCTTTGCTGGTAATACAGCTGCTCACCAAGAAAGAGTGACAACTTATTTTACAGCTTTGTTGTTCAGATACCTGTATGACTTGTAACTTTATAACATGTAACTCCTATAGAAGGTTTAGGTTCCCTCCAATCCTAGAGTTACAAACAAACAGGAGAGAATACAACAGAGGCCAAACAAGACGGTCAGGCAATAAAACATACAGTGTACATGGAGAAGCTGAGGGAGATAGGCTTGTTCAGGCTAAAGAAGGCTGGGATAGGGAAGGGCATAGGAAGAGGGGAACTACTTGCATTCCTTAACTACTTAAAGGTTAGCTATGGGGAACACAAAGACAATCTTCTTGAAGATGTACAGCTAATAGACAAAATACATCAAGGCATTGGATTAGAGGTAAGAAAAAAAGAAAATCACAAGAGTCGTTAAACACTGAAATAAGTTGCCCAAAGAGATTAGAGATTCTCCATCACAGAAGGGTTTTTCAATTCAGTTGAACGAAGTCCTAAAAACCTGTGTGGAACAGGAGATTGGTCGAGGTAACCTCCATAAATCCAATCTGATCCAATTTATTCTGTCATCCCATGTACAATGGCAAAAGATTAAAGTATTTTTAAAGATGCTATGGGGTTTAGAGGTATTCTCAGTTAGACAATAGTGTATCATTTACAAGGATATAGTAAATATCACTGGAAACTAAATCACAGAATGTCTGTTTTCACTCTGTGTGCAGAAACACATTTATCTGCTCAGCACCAGGTGCTTTGATACTTTTCCTAGCAGAACTTCCTGTCACACTGCACTAAAAGTGGCAGTAATGCTCAGAGATATTTTACATGGAAACATCTAGTGCCGCAGTTTCTCATCCTCACTTCTGAAGAGATACACTCTTCTATCCAAGAGGATTATGATCCTGTCATTCACACTTTGATCATAGCAGTAACCAAGAGTTGGTTCACACAACCAACCTACATTGAATAACCTCCAGGATGAAGAATCTCTTTAGAGAAACAAGGTACAAAATATAAAGATATGTAAAGTTCAAGACAAGCCATCACACTTTACCAAACACCTAAGACTGACTTCAGCTCTCAGCTTCCTCCCCACACACTGTTACTCTTCAGTTCATAGCAATACACTGCAAGCAATGACATATCTGACCATACGATAGTCTAGCCAGTCATTTCAATAGCAAAGACATTAGAGAAATTATTCAATTCCGTTCTCAAAGAACTGATACTACAAAAGCAACAAATCAGTCGGATTTCAGTGGTATTTGTCCTGTTCCACATGAAAATGCAAGTATATTTTAATAGTGGTTTTATGGAGAAAGGCCTTATCTCCACGAGTATTCAGACACAGAAATATTAGCAAAATTACTGGAATTCCATTCTATGCTCAAAATAAATCTAGAATGAGTCAATATCTATAACTTACTCTTTTTAAAAAACATCTTTTAGAGGTCAATCTGGCATCTGACTGCATGAGCCAAAGCCAGTCTTCAAGACAGTACTTTTCTCACCTTAAGTGCCTAAAACTATGAGTCTGGGTAAAATTATGAGTTCTTCATTGTTTAAGGATCATAAGAACCTCTAAGGTTTATGAAAACTTTGAAGTAGTGAAGAGTTCAAACACATGTAACCTCTCTTGAAATTAAGACCATCATCTACTCCTTAATGAGATTCAGAAGAGCTATCAAATGTAAATAGTTTCAAATAAATAAAATTAATAGCAGAAATAGTTTGTGCAGTTGTCATTTGAAGGGAATGATTGCATCCACATAGTTTGTATTAAAAACACAAGGGTTTTTTGAGAAATCAAGAGAATCAATATAGATTGTTCATGTTCAAGGTATCAATATAGAAATGCAGATTCTGAATATCAGTTCTGCTAGGCACCAGTTGGCAAGCAAAGTTTACAGACTGGAAAGGAGTAACATCTCCTGGCTCAAAATCGTAGTTGTGTTAAGATTTTTACTCCTATTATTAAATGCAGAAATTTGAAGTTTTTAACTGAAGTATTATACTGGGACTTCTATACTATCTTGGCAGAAGCAGGGTCAGCAGCTTGGCCAGGGCCAGGAGCAGAGCACAAAGGGTGGTGTGAGGCAGGCCATGCTCCCACCTGCAGGGTTGTGTCCCACAGAATGCTCCCCAGGGAAACAGGATAGGGCCCATGACTGTAACTAGGGTGAGCAAAGAGTCCAGGTCCCCAGCAGGGCCATGGTGATGAGGGAGAGCTGAGGCAATTCGGGAAGCCAAGCTACACCTTTGGCTCAGCAAGGGAACCAGACAGGCCAGCAGCACGGCTCAGGCAGGGACCAAGGCTCAGTGCCTGAGCAGCTCCCAGGCAAGGGACTGAAGCTCCCTAGAGGGCTTATTGCAGACCATCCTCACACAGCTCTTTCCACAAGGCTGATCCCAAGTTGCAGCTACACCACATCAGAGAAGCCAAACTCCATTAGGGAATGAGTGAGGAAAGCTACTAAGGACCATGATGTATACCAGCTGAACTGTAGTCCTGATAAGTTTGGGTATAACTTTCAAAAGAATAAAGAGATTCATCACCTCAAATAAAATGGGGCTGCTCACTGTTTAGAGACGTCTTAACAATCACAGACATTCACTATTACGTCAACATTGTTCCAATATAGTCAACACCAGATTTCAGTTTGGAAGTCTTCAATATATCTGATAATACAAACTCTATTCTGTTCATGGGGAGACTGAGATGGGAAATCAATCTTAATGGTAAGGATAACTGTTACACACTCCAGTTGTGATTTACAACTTCTGAATGAGAGACTGTCTTTAGAATAATTTAGCAGCTGACTTTACTTTTTTTCAGAGATACTTGTTCTGAGATACTCTAGAAAGACAAATATAGTTGTAGGTTATCAGATTTTAGAAGTGTTACATGGACTAAATTGAACAGGAAAGAAAAAACACACATGGTTTAGAGAAATCCTTTCCTCAAGTTTGTAATGTCACCTGTCTCTTGTAGAGAAATGCAGAATCAAAGTATGGCTCCAAAGGACCAAATTATTTGTAAGCAAATCACTGAGTTTATCCCAAATCCTAGTGACTTTGAAAACCTGATTGTGACAGACTAATTCTTTGGTGCTTGACAATTCTCAACAGAATGAAATGGATCATGCATCAGCACAGGCTTGCTAAAATTCTGTATTGTGACTCCAGACAGATGGTCATATCACAAGTCCTGCAGTTAGAATCATTCAACAAAGAGAACTTAATGTTTTGCTGAAAATCAAAGACAGCCCCAGAGAAATAATCAGAATGCAAAGCTTTCACTGAAGCAGAGGGAGCTGAGAGAAGTTCCCTACTTATACCTATTGTGTTTCCCATGATGTTGCTGAGTTCTATTAAACAACTGAAAATCTCTTCCTTTTGTTCTTCAAAGACAAAAAAAGAAGGGTGTTTCAGTGTCTTCAATTGATAGCAGGTTGTCAAACACTCTGAAAGAAGGTTTTCAGCACACATTTAATTAGGTTTTCAGTACACATTTAATTGGGTTTTCAGACAAGCACTCTTTTCTTTCTGTACAAGTGAGATGTTGGTTTTACTGAAGTGGAATTCTGAGCTCCTGAAGTTTATATTCACTGCACATAATGCTGTAGCTATCTGGAAGCTGCATTTTTCTAATATTTTAGCATTTAAAGTTCTCACCCTTATAAACCTTATTCTGCTGCCAACTGCCTCATTCAATGTGCATTTCCCTATATAAATCAGTATATAATGAAAAAAAAGAGTAGTAGTATATATTATGTATCAGTGATACTCTTTTCACTAAGAACAATTACTGCTTGGTGGCATGTGATTTATTATTTCAGTTTTAATCAGTCTGAAGTTGTTCATAAACATAAAACATGACAGTTCAAGGTTCCTTACGCCCTTGAAATTTCAGCCCCCATTCTGGCTGAATACTCCATTCATTAACATAATAAACAGAAGTAAAAGTGCCACCATTATCAGTTGTATTTGTTTGATCTAGAAGGAACTCCCACATAATGACAATTTTTCTACAGCTTGAACTGAATGCTAATGCCTATACATTTCAGGCACTGTAACTAAACTAAAAAAAGGAATAAATCATCTAAACATTCTAAGAATCCTAATCTAATGCTCTGACAACAGTCAAAACATTTCCATGGCCTGCTCCTACTCATGACCATGAACCTTGTAAGCAGTAGTCAGCATTTTGACCTTAGAAAGAGAAGTGTTCTCTGCAATTCTCCATCATCTGAGGTGCACGCTGCTAATCCTGGTCTATACTGAACAATTGAGAAGTTGAATCTGGTGTAAAAGGCATGAGTTTGTCTTGAACACTGATACTGTGAAGATCACAAACAGATGAAACAGATCCATGAAAAAACATTTCAGACAGTGTAAGAATCTCCTAACACAAGATCCAAAGCAGATATATATACAACCTGCCAAAAATGTATACAAACACCAAAGACAGCAAAGTTAAAACAGAAAGTTATAAGAAACAATTCTTCAAGAAGTTGAAGTTGTATCCATGAAGGAAAACAGAAAAGAATGAATCCTGGTAAATTCTGGTAGACCTAAATAATTTTAATGGGATACTGAGTATAGGCATTAAATGAGAACATAAAGAGGAGACTGCCAGTCTTTCTGAATTAGATCTTTTGTGTTCATATTCATGGTGATTAGAAAGATATTTACTCTAGAATATTATTTTATGCAGAATGTACTGGAATATATACTTAAAACTGATATTTCAGAAAGAGAAGCTATATAGTCAATCAACAAAAAAAAAAACAGAAAAAAATTTTTAAATGAGGTGTAAAACATCTAAAAAAAATAACTGTTAACTGCAATAAAATCTTTCATTGACAAGAAGTATAAAGGGTGGCAAAAATGCCAATTTATTCATTTTTAAGGAGTTTCACATTATATCAACTGAAAAATAGACAAATGAGTCTGACATCCACATTAGACAGATTTGTAGAAACCAAATCACAGAATAAAATTATCAAACATTTGAATAAGTTATGATAAAATGTGGAAAAGTCAGAATGGCTTTAGTAAAGGGAATTTGTGTCTGTTACATGTATTAGAATTCTTCCAAGGAGTCAATTCTTCCAAGAGAAAGTGAGAAAAGGAGATTCATTTCTATTTCTGAGTTGGAACTACAGACTTTGAAAGAATCTCAGCTGCCATGGAATAGGAATAAAATCCATGAGAAAACTCGGTTAATGAAATGATAGGAAGAAAAAGACAGGACTAAATAGTCAGGCTTTTTTTGAGGAAAAGGTATCACCAGTGAAGCCTCACAATGGATCAATCTAGAGACCCTCTGTTCAGCATATTCATAAATTATCTAGGATAAAAATGAATGAGACACAGGAAAGCTTCACACTAAATTAGCAACAGTAATAGAAAAAAATGCCAGTTGAGAAGAGTTTCAGAACAGATTCATAATAGACTGAATGGAGAAGCCAGCTTACAGAAAGACAGATTCAGGTTAGATGGTAAAAAAATCTTTCTGTGGTGAGCGTGGTGAAGCACTGGAGCAAATTACCAAACAGGCTGTGGAAGAATCTCACTGCAAATCTGTCAAGAGACTTCAGACAAATATCTGCCACGTTCACATGCTCCATCCCTAGGCAAGTCTAAATGGTGTATTAGGAAATGAAGCCTTCTCCCTAATGCATGTTTCTATGCTTGCAAGTATGTAGGCATACTGACTCAAATACCTGTCCTCATTGGCATTCATAATCAGATGAAATTACTTCAGAAATTATTATCTCTGTTATTACCGGCAACAATTTAGTTAGTTGTAAAAAACAAATAAAAATATGCAAACTTACTGAAGACAGAATTTTTCAATTATCTTAATGAAATCCAAGGCAATTTGAGACCTTTACATATAATCTTTGTTACATTAATCATCAGGAAATTTTATTATACTTTCTGTGTATTTTTATATTTTTATTATTATTTACTTTATCAATCAAAAACTTCCATTATGCAAACCTACCTTTCAATCTTAGACAAAGAAATACATACCATGCATACCATTGTCTCCTAGCTTCGAAAAGACAATATTTGCTGATTGCATGGTATTTGAAAAGAGCATATTGCAGAGAAAAATAAATTTATGGAAATAAATCATATAAAAATATTTTAATAATAAATATTACAATATTACATTATTTTATTGCTTTAAAAATTGTTTTTCAACAAAAGACTAGCGTAATACACCTGGAGTATTGTCATAAATCTTCTACAAGTATCTGTCAGAATCTGAGAAAGATTCTGTGTATCAGATCTGAACACTATGTCTGAAATGTTGAATAACCTGATCTCAACAGTTTTCTGTGATTACTTCAGTTGTGCTGAATTTTTTACTCTATCATTCAACTTTTTAAAAAACTCAGAGTGTGTTTTGCCTATTGTTATGCAATAAACACCAGTATATACTAGTTGTAACAATATATGTTAATGCATTTAATTTTTTCCTAAAAATAGTTTGACATTTCCATGTGTATGCATAAATAAATATGCATAATATATGGGCATATGTATAATAGATAAGAAAGGTTTAAAAGAACGATAGTATATTATATATAATATTCTAACACTAATTTTACCATGATCTTGTACAGAAGAGCCTGGGCAAGGAAGAGAGAAACAAAGCCTTGCTCTACCTTGTAATAATGTCTCAGGAGATCACTAGATATACTTCCCTGTCTTAAATAGAGACTCATCCTCCAATCAAAGAATTGTCCTTTCATGAGCTTGTTAGTCAAAAAATTATATGTATTAACTTAAAAGCCATAATCACAAATCCCTCTGCAGCTGGAAATAACAGGAAATGATGACAGATGTCTTAAAAGCCCCTGAAGTAGATATCATTACCTCCTTAAAGGAAATCTGTTTCAGTAGATATGTGATTTGTATGCATAAGCAATGAATAAGAGATACTGAGTTTAGGAGAAGCTTGTTAAACTCTCATAACTCCGTACCTTATTTGACCGTAAAGACACTCGTCCTCCGCAGCGCGCACAGAATTTAGTTTGGCAATATGAACAGTTATGGCCACAGCCATCAGCAAACTTTGTTTTGTGGCAGATGCCACAGGTTGGGGCATCACCCTTCTGCTCCTGCTGCTGCTGTGATTCTTCACCCATCTTCTTCACCTGCTCCTTATACATTTCAAACTGCTGATGTAATTTTCTGCAGAAGAGAACATACAAATACAAATAAAATACAAATCAGAATGAAATACTGTAGTAAAGCAACTACATTTAATTTATGATGCTCCAAAAGTGTTACATTTAAGAATTACTTCTTTTTCATTATAACTGAAATCTAGGGGAAGTTCAGCACTGACAGCATGCAGCTCACAGTCCAGTTGTTGCAAGGAGAAGTAACTTTGATTTAGGATGTGACCAGCTGTTTGCTGAAAATACAACAGTAAGAAACAGGTTGAGTGATCCAAGAGCCCACAGCACTAGCAAAAAGAACTTGTCTTCTCCTTTATCTTTGCCATTCAAAGGGGTCTGAACAGTGATATTTAAATTCATAACATGGAATTCAACTCACTAAATTTTGCTGATAGAGTCTGTACTTTTTAGCAAACCAAAGTTATTAATCCAGTTTAAGGAGATTATTAGTTTCTTGAATAAGATCAAGTAAAACCCCAAAAATGAACCACTTTCTATGAAACATTAAAAAGGTAACCTAAGAAAAAATATTAAAATTGTAAAAGACATTTGTTTTTCCTTAGAATTATCCTTCTAGAAATTCTTGAGTTTGGGTTATTAAAAAACACACATGAAGCATAGGATAGAACAAAAAATAACCTCCTAGAAAAAAACTAAATCCAGAAAACCAACTTCCTTAAGCATAAATATATCCTTTATATAGATCAGATATAAATTAATGATGAAAAATTATTTCATCAGAAGTGTTAGAGGCTCCTATTTGTTTTCATAAACAAATATTACACAGAGTCACTTAAAGATTAACCCATACAGTTATTTACCACAGAAATTCCCACGCATGGCAAGAATTATTGGGATTTGCTTTGTTTTTCAGGAAAACTCCCCTAAGATGATACTTTACATTCCTCCACAGAGGAATTGTAGGAACAAATAGGCAGCTACCTCTCTCCATCAGGCAAGACAGGAGGCTGGAGGCCTTCCTTTTCCTCTGTGTCCAAAACTGCTGCCTCGAGCTCTCAACTGCCACTGACCCTTTCCCAGAAAGAGGGAAAGCAGGGTTACTTCATCTTGCTTATGTGTCAGTTCTCTAATGTACCTTCTTCTGGCACTTTGAGATCAATTCTGAGTCCACAGGCTGGCCTCAGGGCACAGCAGTGTGGACTCAGAATAACAGTGGCTCGCTTTTCTCTCATTTTCAGCCCTTCCCACACTCCCAAGCCTCCTGGTCTGCAGCAGAGCAGGGACAGGGGTCTCGTCTGAGGCATCCACGGGAAGGATGTGAAGGATGTCACTGCCCTAAAAGCCATTGGGGGAATCAGGGGTGAGTGGCTTCCTCTGCCTCCTCACTGGTTCAACAGAGCTCACTACTGAGTGTTATTTGTTGAATGGGGCAGGACACAAATCACTAATAAGCAAGAGCTGAATGAAGTTGAAAACAAAATTTAGAAATCTGGAAACCTCGCCTATTTCAGCGTTTTACACTGACAACAGTATATAATTGGTAGTTGGTAGTCTGGCCTGTTTCCATCAATAACACATGAAAGCTCTGAGACCTTGCTTGCCTTTTAATTTTGCTTAACATTGCATTCTTCATTTAAAGCATATTAACTATGCTGAACTCCAAGTTTATTTTTAGGCTCCATTCAGTTTTGTGGCTTCCTTATAATCTACCGCCTTTGTTTGTATGATTATTTGCTTACCAGTCTCACTGATGCATAAAAAGCACAAGCCTTTTGCCAAATCTTAAGCCTCGTGTACTGAAATAATTTCACTTTGTTTCCTCTTGAGCACAAGAATCTATGTAAAGGTCACAACTTTTCCCTCAAAGTATAAACTTTTCAAGGTTATACAGAGTAGTTTTCTAAAATCTTCGTTCTAGTAGGAAACAATTTATCATCTGCCAAAGTAGTTCTTTACAGCATCTTATTCTGTTCCAAGAAAAATATGACATGTATTGATAGCTATCAGAAAAAATTAAACACAGTAGAATCTATGAAATATTCAGTTACATATATGTTCTACTTACTAAGCAGAACCATTTAAGATGAATATGCATACTTGAAACAAAATACAAAATATTCATTTTAGGAAGTTCATAAAAAATTGTCTATTTTGTAGGTAAGTAATTATTTTTTTGCTCATCCAGTCTGCACAGGCTTAAGCCAAAAATCAAGTTATTAACACGCAGCTATAATTAGGTGTTTAGAATAGAATGGTATTTGAAACACACTTAGTAAAAAATGTTTAACATATACTTTTCAGAAAACATAGTGCAGATAAAACTGCATTTTGTTCAAGCTGTCTGCACTCATGTTTTAACTCTGAACACTGCTGCCTGAGAGGGCTCGGGAATTCAGTTACCAGGGACAGAAAGTAACCAGTACCAAGGCAAATGTCAGAGCCTGGAACTGAACTAGGGTATCCCAAGACTGCAATTGCCAGTCCTTATATCCAGTGAGTTACTCTGTTAATGAAAGTGGTCAAGACCCATCCATGATTCATAGAATCGTTCAGGTTGGAATAGACCTTTAAGATCATTGAGTCCAAGTGTTAACTTAGAACTGCCAATTCCACTACTAAACCATGTCCCTAGGTGCCACATCCACATGTCTTTTAAATACCTCCAGGGATGGTGGCTCAAATACTTCCCTGGACAGCCTGTTCCAATGCTTGAAAACCCTTCCTGTGAAGAAATTTTTCTTACTATCCAATGTAAACCTCCTTTGGTGCAACTAGAGGCCATTTCCTCTTGTCCTGTTGTTTGTTACCCGGGAGAAGAGGACAACCCCCTCCTACAACCTCCTTTCAGGAAGTTGTAGAGAGTGATAAGGTCTCCCCTTTAGCCTCCTTTGCTCCACGCTGAAGATACCCAGCTCCCTCAGCCTCTCCTCCTCAGACTTGTGCTCCAGATCTTTCATCAGCCTCACTGCCCTTCTCTGGACACACTCCAGCACCCCAATGTCTCTCTCGTAGTGAAAAATGCAGTTCCATACAGGATTTGCATTTTAGGTCAAAATGCTTATCCGTAATGAAAAACCATATGCATGGTAGGGAAGTTGTTTTGACTGTAAACCCAGATAACTATTTCAAACCACACAGTAAGAAATCATTTAAGTAAAAAGTCAGCAATGCATATCTATAACCCTTATATATGTGTATTTTGACAATGGCCTCAATAGCACATGCCATCTAGCTATATGATCCTTTATTACATTTGCTTCAAAAATACATGTACTTTAATAATTGTTATAAATTTTAGAGGAGAAGTAGAACTTGGTATGAATTAATGAAAACACCAAATGATATTGAAAAGTGAGGCTGAAAAATTGCTAATTAAATTCTGCTCAATTTCATCTCTTGGTGAAGTTCCCTGAATCACACTTTTGTCTGCTGGAAATTACATTGGTGAAGTTCATGAGACTTATATCACTAGTCAAGATTTTCTTTGTACTGTAAAACATCATATCCAAGACAGCTTCAGAGAGGATTTCTCAATGTCAAAAGCAACTGCCTGTAAGAGCTTGCATTGCTCAGTCAAGGTCAAGAAATAGTTACTGTTTGAATACCTGCTTTGTTCTGGAAGGGAGTTAATTTAATTCTGCTTATTCTTGCTTCCCCACACCTTTCCAGAATGAGAAATTCAATGTCAATCTAAAAGCAGTAAACTCTGAGACTCTCATAATCCATTCCAAAGGCAAGTAAGAAAAGCAAGTTTAGCAATCTGATGTTTCTTATTATTGTACAGAAGTTTGTATTTTTTCCCATCCTCCAGAAATTTCCATAAAACTTCCAGCACTTTACTAAAACAAAAAAAAAATATTATTGACAAAAATTTCTGAAACTATTCCTGTCTTCCAAAAGTTCAGGTAAATATGCCTGAAATTTCCAAAGCTGCTTAAAATCTACCACTAGAAGGGTGACTGTTAAGTAAGTATCCAGGATGTTTAGGCCAGCTGTAAGTCTAACAGCCACTGCTTATTTCGTGGCCACACTTCTCTCAAAGTTTTATTACTAATGTAGCCCATGCCTCATTTCCTATTCCCAGGCACAGAGCACGGATGTGGCTGGAATCCAGGCTTCAAGAAGAGTTTGTGCGCTTTCAGTTCTGCCAAGTCCATTCATTTAATGATTTTTCTGCCTGGTGGTAGTCACTATCTAGTAGCATATGACATTCTTCCCTGTACTGTACACTTAAAGCTTCTGCTTTTATCATAGTGCCAGGTAACCTGTCACCTAGTACACCTACTTCTCTTCTAATGGATATTATTCTTATATCTATATATAACTTATGTATATAACTCCTTCCGTTGGTAGAGGCTGGGAAACAACAGGCTGAACAGCAGCTCTGCTGATAGGAAACCCTGGAAAATAGGGTGGAAACCAGACAATGAGTCAGTGGTGTGTGTGCTCGCATTACAAATTGGACAAATTACACATGGGGTCAAATTAGCAAGAGTATAAGCAGCAGGAAGTAATTTATTCCCTTTAGCTGGCACTGGCAAGGCTGCACCTGGAATACAGTGTCCAGACTGCACTCTGCCAGTTCACAAGGGATGTTGACAAACTGGAAAATTCCAGTTTGTCAACAAAAAAAAAAAAAAATGGTCACGTTCCTAAAGCATGTAATCTGCAAGGTGGGAACACAGAAGCTCGGTTTGTTCAATCCAGTGAAGAGGAATGGACAAAGGAGTGATCTAACATCTGCCTGATAATAGCTATCTAATCTAAAAATTACATGGAAAAATTAGAGAGCCAAATTCTTCCCGGTAGTCAAAAATCCAAATAAAAGGGCAAAAAGTGCTATAATGGCACATGGAGAGGAGGTTCAGGTTGGCCATTGGGAGAAGCATTTTCATCAGGCAGTGCGCCACTGGAATTGGTTGTCCCAAGAGGCTGTGGGATCACTATTCTTGGAGGTTTTCAAAACCCACCTAGACAAAGCATCAGTTGCCCTGACCCAGCATTTGCAATAACTATGCATTGAGTAGGAAGTCAGTTCAGAGATCCTTTTCAAAGAACATTTCTATTATTATATAATTGGCAATGGCTTTATATGGAATCAGATAAGAAATATGAAGTATAAAGTCAAGCAGAATCATAAGGAAAAGTATTCAACAACAATTACTTGGTTCAGCAGTGCTGGAAAAAAAAAGTGACCACTTTTACCAACTGAAAAAAACAAGCTCTTCATGCTTTTTACAGACTAGTCTGAGAATAATTAACTCTCTCAAAGTTTCATCAATTAACTGATATTTACTTTCAACTCCACATAATACAATGGGCAGCAAAATTTTGAGTATGTGCTTTCATATGGATGTGTGGAGTTTATAAAACAGAAACTAAAAAAAAAATAAAAAAAAATAAAAAAGATACAACAAACCAAAGTTCACCATTGCAAAATAGAACTTCTCTTAATTGCAAAATGATGGGTTTGCTGGTATTCCACTGAAATAAGAAGGGGCATCACACAAAATTCCTCTCCAGAAGACCATGACTCTACCAGAGAAGAAAAACTTACAAAACAACTAAAGCCTCACATCTAACTACAAACAAGAAACTCAGCTCCAATTCTGTTTAAAACTAATGGTTTATCATACCCAGTCAGATAACACAGCTACAGTCTTGAAGCCATTCACAAGAGTGAATTCACATTCACATAGTTTTCAACTTTCATGTCAGTGAAAATGAAATATTGACAGGAAGTAGCTGTCAGCAGAGATCTCTATGAACATTCACTCCATTCACAGCACTTTAACTTTCTTGCTGGTAAAATCTCTACCATCTCATTGGAATTTACATACTGTTTCTGTCAGCTTTCCTCAAATAAAAATTAATTATTTTCTACTCTTAGTAGGTTTAACTTTGAAATCATCTATCTAAGCAAAATGTCTAAGCTTAGACTTTGGATTAAAAAAATATATATCAAAATATATTCAGAGAATGCAAATTGAAAGAGCTTAAAAAATACACCCACATGCCTGGAATTTGCAAAAACTAGGAGAAATCTAAGTTATTGCAAAGAGCTAGTCAGAGGCACTTACTTTTATTTCCTCCTACAGGTACCAGTTTTAGCTAAATTTCACTAACATTTTCTTTTATATCTCAGATATAACATCCGGAAAATAGAAGACACCATAAAATCCAATTCATTTGGATGTTTGCCTGAAATGCAAGAGACCTAGATTTGAATTTCTACCAGCCCTGAATCCAAGAAATTTATGCAGATACAGTAACTCACAAGCTTATCTCAAAACTGTGCATAGTCTCTACTATGAGACTTGCACTTTGTATAAATAATCTGAAATTTTTTTCTCTGTTCAAGTCAAGAATCTAGCAGAAAATGAGCTCTGCCCAATTTTTTTCTGGTGGGAAATGCATTTTCCCCCACTTTAAAAATTAATAAATATTTTTCCAAATATTTTGTTTAGAAACAGAAGGTTAAATATAAGCCATATAGTGACAGTAACAGCCATGTTCAGCAGTGTCAAACAGTGAGATATTTCACTGTAATTTTTTTTTTTAGAGTGGCTCCTCCTGTAACTGTCAGTAGAAACAAATCTCTGATATTTTTAGCTTTTTCACCTTTAACAGTTTCAATTGGTTTACAGGTGGGGTTGACTAGAAAAAAATCATGATTTTCAAGTTTCCCAACATCTAAAGTATTAAGGAGGATGTACTTTAATTGTTCTGTGATATTCATTGACATGAAATGGAACAGAGGAACAGTGATGCAATTTCAAGAGCAGAACATCTTTAAAGAGCCTATGAAATTGTGTAGTCACAGAATAAGAAGCCTCTAAACATAGTGAAAGATTTACTTATGTACAAATAATCTTGTTCACACTAAGAAAAATACTACCTGCCCCTCAATTACAGAAGTATTTCTTTATCAATATAGTACTCTTACTGAATTAAAAAAAAAAAAAAAAGACGGTGGCCAAAAGTGTGCTAAAAAGGCACAGACACAGTTAAAATAAGTTCACACATATACAACTTTATGTCTTTGGATAATTTCCATGAAAGAATATTGTAAGAGACATAAATTTATATTCTAAGTTAATATATATACTCTAAGATTGACTGTGCTGAAATGCTGAAGAGAAGGAAGAGAGCTAAGAGAATGGGAAGAAAGGAGTGTGGTCGTGAAATGATCATGCCCGTGGTTTATACTCGTGCTGCTGCTCACTTGTAAGTCAAGTGGGAAAAGCCAACTACAGCAGAGATAATTGGCATCCAAAACTATCCAGATCTGTTTCAGTCTCTCTTTGCCATGCAAGGGAGCAGGGTAAAGATGTCTGTAATACCCTAACATCAATTGCCTCATGCTTGGAATGAACCCAAATATTCTCTCCTGGTGGGAACCTCATACTAGCCATTCTTACAAGTAAAATAAATGGACAAAATGATGTCTTCAAGCTGCCCAGGTTCCATTCTCTCTTTCCTCCACTTGCTTTCTGCAAAGGCTTGCAGGTCACTTTTTACCACATTTTGTTCTCAGTTTATTTGACCTCCCTCACAAAATAGAAAATATTCTCTCATTGCACTCTTCCTGATACCATCATGAATTAATTAATTTAGTATGACCCTAAATAAATTTGTAACTACAGATGAAGTTGTGTCACTGAATCGAGTTTATTTTAACACATTCAGAAACCCAGTAAAAAAAAAAAGACAAGAAAGGAAGTGGAAAAAAACTACTTTAATAAATAAGGATGATATGACCCTGTGAATGAATCAACAGATAACACACCAGCTAGACAAAAAGCCTAGCTGGAACTGACAGGATTACCTTACCTATTTTTTTCTGTTTATAATGCTCAGTATTGAATAAAATTGCAGCCTTTGTTTATCAACTTTGCTTATTAGCAGCAGCGAGACTGCTCTTTGTTGACGAGGGAACAGTGAACAATAGCTAAGTACAATAGTCCTGAGCGTGGCTACACGAAAAAGTGCACATGGAGAGGATGAACATATGGACTATAAATGGCTGAACAAATTAATGTTATCATATTTCTGTGTAGCTTCAATGATATCAAGAGAAAGCTAGACAAGATGCATATAAAGGAAAAAAGAAGTAGGTAACTCCTGGCTGTACCTGTTACTTCCAATTTTCCACAGAACAACAGATACTTCCTTCTACCTTTTCCTCAGCGGTTCAAACTAACTGCAAGATTAAATCGAGAAGTGGTATCTTTGTAATTGTTCCTTGTTTGTTAAAATTAATCTTTTACTGAATTTTTTATTGTACTTTTACAGTCTATAATATACAAAAAGCTAGAAAGTCATGACTAGTTTTAAACAAGCAGAATACAGTTAAAACATTCAATTTATCTAGATCTTTTTCAAAACTTTTTTGGCTATAATAAGTAATATGGACATTTAAAATTAAAGAGAATACCACATTCCTCCAACAGTTTAACAATGGCCAAATCATTCAGACAAAGCTCCCTAATCTCTCCATAGTTGACAGTTATGAGAGTAACCTCCTGCAAGTAAGAAAGGTTCCTTCATAACTCCATATGGAAATTCCTTTACACCTTTGAATATCTTCATACCACTCTGTGTTCTATTTCAGTGTAATCAAGAAGGATCCAGTTATCCTTTTCCAAATCGTATTTAAAATCCTATCTTACAACAAAGTTTCCACAACTTCCATATATTTTGGCCATTACACTGGGGTATTTTTTCCTTGTTCTCAGTAGCTGCTCATGCACTAGAAAAAGAATTACAAAATCACTTCTTAAACCATTATAAGTCTGCCTAATCCTACCATGTTCTTCTCATTTGATTCTAAAATAAACTTTCTTAGCTAAATTTTTTATTCTTTCTCCTTAAAAATTCTTCATTTTTCTTCTAATAAATTTTGTCACCTACTTCTGTACCTTCTCCACCTATACTGGAAGTATCAGTAGGACTTCGTTTTTTAATGTTTAAGCATCAAGCAGGTAAACTAAATCCATACTATTTTACATGACAGTGGTAGTTTTCCTTCTGCTCTTTACCCTTGTGACAAGGCCAACACTGCCCAGGTAATTTTAGGTCTCATTCAAAGTAAGATTAACCATGCCACTTGTAATTGAAAAAGTGCCTGACTCTCCAAGGAAAATTTCCAAGTTCATTCCACAACTGCATTCATGCAGTTAAAAATATTTTATCTCCACTTCCATGGGCCTTGTCCCTGTGTTCGCATTCCACACTATCCCAAAGGAGCTGCTTTGATAAGTTGCTGAAGCTGGAAGAACTAAACCTCAGCTGGCAGTGAAGAACAGGACCAAGCAGTTGAATTTACAGTAAAAGTAGGCTGCCAGGAAGTGTATGTGAGAAAGCACAAGAACAGGATCTTTAAAGTTGGGTCATTTCATTTATATTTCATCCCAGACATAGTAAGTAAAAGAAATGGCAAGATTATTGTCAAAGGTTTAAAAAGATTAAAAATTGAAGATAATTATGGTCAATTTTTTTAATTACTTCTTTGCAAAAATAAAAGATGTAAGCACACACTCTGCATGCTTTCCGTACCCAGATACCTTCAACTTCACTTAAACAATTTCTGAAAATTCTGGTAGGAAAGAACAATTGCATTTCAAGTTTGGAAAAATAGTCATAGTGACAGAAGGAAACTTTTGGAACTGTCGCATCTAAGGGCAGTGATACAACATGAGCTCAAGATTTACTGAATATTAGAAAAGGTACAATCAGAGACACCTTAAAATACATGACACTATTTGACTCTTCAGTTGTACTGATACCAGAATATCATGACACTGCTGCTGCTAAGCACTTTGGACAAGTGGAAGTGAAGTTTTCAGAAACAGTCATAGGAACACGAAATCTTCCTGAATTCAGTCTCATATTGATGATGACCAGTATCTGCCCTTAATTTCTATGAGAGAAGGTACAAAGGACAGGAAAAATCTGTAGACCGGATTTTGCTGTAAAATAGGCACATCAGACATAGCATAGTACACATTTAAGATCATGGCACTCTCAGCTACCACCACGTGCAGTAGTCTAGTTGTTAGAAAATCCCAACCAAGCCCCAAAATTTCTCTAGCTTTGTAAGTCAGTCAACCACAAAAGATCTCCAGGTAAAAGAGTCTCCAGGAAGAATAGGTCTCCAGGAAGAATAGCCAGAACTCCTTGCTAAACAGAGGGGAAAAAACAACTCATAACTTTTTTTTTTTTTTTTTTGGTAACAGAAAACAACTCTATAAACTAGAATCAGGGTTATTTTGCAGCTATTGCAGCAAACACATTGCAGCACAACATATTACTTTATGAGCTTTATGCAAAACTTAAGACTCCTATTTGGATATTTTCCATACAAGGTCAAGGCAGATGTACACAAACTTTCATACCCTACACAAAAATTCTCACCTGAAATCTAAATCGCTGAGAAAAACACTTGGCTCTCATAAAAGTTTCCTCTTACAGTCTATTTCTATGCTGTCATTCTACATTTTGTATTTAAAAAACATGCTTATTTTTATAGTTACTGCTACAGGATTCTTCTTTATTCACTTGATTGCTATGTTTTGAGGCAGAAATGCTACATTAATGTGAAAACATTAGAAATATAGCTGCATATTGACTATTTCTGCATTTTTTTCTGAGTTATGTTAGAAATGCTAATAAATATCAGTTTTAAGAAATCTGAGGCACATCTATATACTTTTAAATTACTGGACCTTTATTTTTTAAACAGCCTCATTATTAAAAGTACACAAATTACTGTTCTGTCCAAATTATTCACTCACAGGAAGTTTCATAGTTTATCTTATATTTGTCTTGTTTTCATAGATCATACTTTATTCTAAATTTCATTTTAAAGGTATGCAGGATTTGCCTTAAAAAGAGGCTAATTCAGCTCTGTCAATTAAGCACATTGCAACATTATTACAGTTATAAAGGGCATCTCCAGCAGAGATAGTATTTCTCACAGTCACTCGGGTTACTTTTTTGCATCATTGGTTCACTTCCAATAGGAAGCCGTTCACTTCACACCTGTAGTTTTAGAAATGACAAAAATAAGTTACTGTGATAAACTTTTTTACCCTTACTATGAAAGCCAAAACTACTTTTTCATTAGACAGTTACACACACAGCCAAAATAAATACATGTTAAATAATAGGTCACAGTGTCTAGGCTCCGAAATGTAACACCTCCTGACATTACAGTATCATGATTAGAAGGAGTTCATTCCACATTGTTTACAACATTCATGAGCACTTTCAATTATTAAGTAGCCCGTATCTTTTTACTTCTGTGACAGGAGTGTTCCTATCTTGGTGATTTTCCTTTTTTAACAAACAGGAAACAAATTTGAGCAATGCTAGGAAAGGGAATGTAAGCAAGTCTCAGTTGTGCTCACCATAGTTGTCTCAGCTTCACCTAAGCAAACTATACCAACATGTTTGATGCTGAATAATCACCACCAGTAGTGGTGTTTGCAATTATTTGTGGTACATCTTGGGTTTGACTGTGTCAGTATTTTTACTGTAAAAGTAGCACCAGTGGAGCCACATTGCCAGCAGCACTATAGGGGGAGAGCCTTTTGAAACAGTTTGCCAGTTCTCAGAAGCCTGTAATTTTCCATAGTGTTCATATTTTTAAAGTAACAGGAAGTAGGGCCAAAACACAAATTATTTTCATGGTGCTAATGTAATTTTTCTTTTTTTTTCTATGAGGAAGGAACTCACGAACGGAGAGACGTGTTCTCACCTGTAGGACTGTGTTTTTGTAAGTGTATCTGTATCAACAATGTGTGTAACAATCTTCCCCATACTAATTATATCTAAATCCATGCCTCTGTACTTCCCCTTTAGTGAAAAAGTGCACTGAACTTAAACTTCACTTATCAGAAGTAAATTGACATGTAAAATTAGTTTGCAGCAGTGCTTCTCCATTTTAAATAAAAATTTTTGATAATGATGGAAAAAATAAGAGAGTTGTGCCTTAGAAATGCATAAAAATAGTTAATCTGATACTATTTCTGACAGATAATACTCGAGTTTTCCAAATAATTGGAGTTGTACAAAACCATGCTAAAGAATCAGTATCAGAGAGAAGATCAGAATTTAATCCTATATGTAAGTCCTTTAAGCTCTTAATTAGAGCTTATTAGTTAACCATTAAGAGCTCAGAGTTACTGAGTATAAATGAGGGTTGTAAGAGAATGAAGTCAGGCCACCAGTGGGCCTGCTGCCCATAACCCCGCAGAGTGAAAGGATGCAGGAACAGCGGGCCCCATGAACTAGCAGAGGGAGTGAGGACACTGTCCCTCAAAGGACAGGAGCTATCCCAGAGACAGCACTGTGAATATCTGGTTTCCTATAAAGCTTGAATACTTTTCTCTGCCAAGATTCTTACATCAGTTTGTTAAAGCCTTCTCCTGGAGTACTTCTGTTTAGAAAAATGATATATATAAACAGATCTACTATCCTAATTATAGACACTGTGGAATACAATTTGGAGGGGAAAAAATTGTTTATTACCATTCCTACTGCAGAACTTGGTCAATTTCATCTATAGAAAATAACTCATGTCCAAAATCAATTGCCATGCTTATTTTACATGTCTTTTTTATCTAGGATTGACTAGACATCACATTCAAAGAAGACACAATATCAATACTGATATATTTCCAATTCTTTCTGCTTTTGTAACTAAGCTGTTCCAATAGGATCTTTGTAACAGTAGGTTTCCAACACTGGAACAAGAGTTTTCTTTAAATATGGACACCCAAAAGTAAGCTTATTATGTATAAATCTCACTTCTCTCTTTCCCTGGTCTCTAAAGGAAGAGTCAAAAAAGAGGCAAAGGCTTTGGCTGGGATATAACAGCCAGTACTTAAACAAAGCACCAGAGGAGATAAATTTCTGATCCTAGGATTATCACAACTCATCAGTGTTGCATGTCTAAGCAAAGAAAAAATATTCATTTAGTGTACATAGGTAATTCATATTGTAATAGCAGGAAATATACACAATGGAGTCCCAAATCCAATAAATCTTTTAAATAATAGTGTCCAAAAGGACAGAAAGCATAATATTTTCTTAAGAGATTCAATATAGATACTGTAAAGAGAAGAATGCAGCATCATCACTAGATATGATGAAATAAGGTTAGACTGAATTTGCTACCTTAAATTCACATTTAATTTTGAAATGGACTTCTCTTTCTGAAGTTACCTGTTAATCAGATTCTTTTCATACAAATGTTTGTCAGTTTCACCCTGTTGGTGAACACTGCACGAGCAATAACAAAGCACGTTTTGCTCTTAGGTACATAATTGGGAAATAGGGGTGCCCACAACTGCTCCAAAACTGCTTTCTGACACAGTCAGCATACATGGACAAAGTACACCTCAGATGAGAAGTCTGACTGTGTTCCTGATGACAAAACCCAAGTTCTCTCTTCTTAATATCCTTGCACTGAAACAAGAAAATCCATTTCCTAAAAAATACTACCCCTAGTAATCAGCTGTGGAACTAGGGAATATACAAATGCAAAGCTTCCTAAAGGATGAGAAAAAGGTGACATGTCAAATGCATAACTAAAATTACTGAGCAGCTTTCAAACTTTGGAGTCATTCAATCACGTTTGTGTCAGATCCCAATTCTAAATAGGCCCCAGTAAAAACTGGAGTTTTATTTCTGTGACAGTACCTTTTTTTTTGCTCTGTGACAGTCTTCACCGTCTGTTAATATTATTCATAGATGAGACTTTGTACCCAGTAGTATTCCTCCTCACCCCAGGCTTCTGATCAACTCACCCTGGCACCATCTGTCTATGTTTGTTCTGAGTCCAAGATACTCCAGGAGCCACATCACTATGAATTTACTTCAACTTTCTCTCTATACAGACCATAATCTGGAAAACATCTTTAGGAAGAGATAAGTGAATTTCCTTCTTCTGTAAAATCAATATTACTTCTACCATGATCACAGATAGCCACCCATGAGGGTGCAAATAAAAGCAAATGGGAACGATGATGTTGAGAAAATAAAAAGACACATTCAACTGCAAAATAGAAGAGCTGATGGAGGGTTTCAGGATAAGAATACTTAAAGGACCATGCTCCTTTTGGAGCATACCTGAATGTTTTGACTATCTGTTCAGTCATCCTCAAATCTCTCAAACCAGAACTGAAGACAGCCAGCACAACACCAAAATTTGCTCCTAGTGATAAAGGACAATTGTCTCATATAGTATGTCTTCCCTAGGTAAATATGGCAGAGCTCCACATCCCATAGTCAGCCTTTCTAAATGAGTGTAGTGCTTTCCTGCCTTAAATATGGGAGAATAAATGGACATTTCTTTCCTCTAGCCTTGCTGCCCCTCCACACCTTCTCAATTAAGGTATGAATATTTAATTTTATTTTATCTAATTAATTTACAAATTGTTCCAACTACTCCTCATCAAAGAAATAAAACAAGACAACAGTGAAAAGAACACTTTACTCACCCTCACTCATTCAAACTTGTATTACAATCAACCACCGCAAATACATCAAAATAAAGCCATACAGCTGAGAGAATAAACCCTCCCCAAGACAAACCCAGCACTGACTCATAGCTGTCAATTAAGCAGAAATGTTATTGAAAGGAGTTGGGACTTTACAAGCATGTAACCAACATTACTGAACTTTCATGTGAAAAGCTCTGCAGCTGGGAAGCCTAATTGTATTTCCAGCAAGCCTAATTGTGTTTCCTGACTCCAGGGGGCAGGAATTCCCCAGATACTGATGACTGACAGGTCTGGTTCTGCTTTCAACCTGCAAGTAAGCAAAAATACCCACTGCTATGTGAAACTTAGCACGAAAAGCAACCACTCTTTCCACTGGTATCATTAGCAGCTGGAAGTGCTCAATACCTCATATTAACATTCAGCACTACTACAACTGGGTCATTTGTAGAAGTCATTTCAGAGGTACAAGCTACTCTCAGTACTTGCATTCAGTAGCAGACATTAGGATGTAGGGCTTAAACCACACAGGTAGCCTTTGTGAAGTTCCAAACATCTTTCTGTACCAAAGAAACTCAGTGGAGGCAAAAGGTATCCACCAGCACTTCTAGTAACTTCTAGACTTACTGGCACGAACTGGTTTAGAACTTGCTTTCTGGTTCTGAAATTGCGTATTGGTTCATTAACCTAATTTTTCCTTTTCTAAGAATTGGATCCAACTTCCTGAGGGTAGTTATGCAGTTGCAGTTTTATAATTAATTCAACCATGATCACTAAATCTCTCCTCTTTCTTGAATATTTATTCAACATTTTTCATTATGTTCTTTTCTTGTCTTAGTACCTCTAACTGTGGTTCAAAATAAAAATATTTAGAATTTTTTTATATCAAATTACCATTCGTTAAAACTACCCTTAAGGCCTTTTTTATTATACCGATCACTACTGAATTCAGAAGTTCAATGTATAATTAAAAATCATCAGTAAACTCAGTTTGATTGTTTCAGAGAATATTATTTTTACTAGTAAATAATCTTTCGTACATTTCTGACTTCAAATTTTTCATCAGATGTCTTCCCAATTAATCCAATAATTAAAAAATATCTCGAGTTATTTTCGGAAACTTTTCAATCACTCAGTAATTACTCATGTACAGCAGAAGTTATGAAAGTATCTTTTGTTCATGCTTTCTTACTACCAGATTATATGGGAAAAAAAAACCAAAATTAAACAGGAATCACTGTGTGAGAAAGCTACTGCTGTCCAAAAGCCAAACAAGCTACCACCTCTACGTTAGTCCTACCCTTACTCACATGTGATTCTCAATATTTTGGGGGGTTATTCCACTTTGGTTAAAGTCATTCTGAGTTTTTCCGGGTGAAATGTTGAGAGGATGAAAGAGATTGAAAGAAGGTGATAAGGAGAAAAAAAACTGAGGAGAGGTACTGAAGGACTGCTTTGAATTACAGCCTCATGCAAAAGGTCTAGAGAGACCTTTCCTTGGAGAAATCAGCTCTTATCATGTAATACCAGGAGAGCCTACTTAGAAGTGTTGAACACAACAGAGAGCTCAAGTCAGGAGTTTTCACGAGGAAACAGAAGCTGTAATGCCAAAACAAGCCCAAATTAACTGTGCCATAAACATATTTCCCAAGTGATGAAAAGAGACACTCATAACTCTGCTGTCTTGTGTGAGTGCACCCTGAACATACTCTTTACATTTACAGTACTACCAGGGCAGCTGCATGACTCACAGAAGCATGGCTTTAGGGAAGAGAGAGATCAGATCCACTGAGGTCATTAACTAGTTCCAACATCCTTTGATTTTATGAATCTGACTGCTAAACTCGTTATTTTGTCTTGGAAAACTCAACCAAAACAAGAACACTAACCTATAAGAATCTATTTTGACANGTCATTAACTAGTTCCAACATCCTTTGATTTTATGAATCTGACTGCTAAACTCGTTATTTTGTCTTGGAAAACTCAACCAAAACAACACTAACCTATAAGAACCTATTTTGACTTGTTTTTAAACTAGATAATGCAGACAGCACTATCATGTGTTGAGCTATTCTTCAAATCCACTAGTATTAGTTGAAATTTAAAATGTTTAGAATCACAGAAAATACTGACCAAAAACAATGTGTGGGGGAGAAAATCCCAGATAATAGAGTGGAAAAGCCCAGAGGGAGGGGGGAAAAAAAATAAAAAAAAAAAACCACTTTTGGAGATAAAGCTTGCCAGAGAGAGATGGACACAGAAATCTTTGAACCAGAAAAAGGGAAATCTTGAGTTTGAAAAAGACGGTCTATGAAAATATTTTTTGTGTTATTATAAGGAATTGTCTCAGCTAACTGGAGTCCAGAAATAACATAGATCAAGCACAGCCTGGTTGTATCATCTGGTTTTCTCCTTTAGGTTTCATACTAGGATTCTGTCTATACAGGAAGGCTGTAGAACTGCTGAGCTCCCAAGCTTCCCTTCAGTTTCAAGCATCCTAACTGTATTTCCATAGGATAAAGCTTTTGTGCTTAGCCTATATTCCCGATGGGAATATTAAATGAAGAACAAAATTTACCAGAGGGCAAATAAATTACTTAAAGCATTCTATGAAAAGTTATTCAGGTAATATAAATCCCGTGAAAATTCAGATTTTGATATTTGTTATGTTCACAATGAGAATCACAAACCTGGCCGGTATTGATCAGTGTAATAAGACTTCTGTATTCTTTATTTTCTATCCAAATATCAAAAGATAAATGTTCCCTGCCTGAGGAGTAAGGCAAATGTACAGAAAAACTGATAACAGTTTCTATCAACTTGCAAACAAAGCGTAAGTAACAGAAGATATTCTCTTTTTCTTTTCTTATGCTTAGTCTCTGCCAAGACATCTTCATGAATGTGACTAAGAGATTATTTCAACAAAATAGAAAGTGTATAAGCTAAGAATATGTTGCATATGACTATTACATTGGTTAAAATGAAATATTTAACAGTTATTAAAAAGTAAATTCTGCAAAATTGGATTTCCCTCAAATTGACATTAATAAAAAAAGTTCTACACCGTGAATGGTTAAAAATTGATACATGAAAAAAGCTTGATGCATAGCAGCAGTTTTGGGTGCACTGAGTAATCACTTTAAAATAAAAAAACGATGTCTCTATAATGTACATCTGTATTTGAAACAATTTATAATTACTTAGATTTATTTTTTTCATATTTTCAGCATAGTTTCATCAGAATGCCTGAGCAAAACCAGCCATTCTTTGCCAGCCTAGTCCCTGACGGATACAAAACCAAACAAACAAACAAAAAACCAAAGAGGTATCTGTAATGGACTGAAAATTGCACGGAAATGTAGAAGCATTTTGAAGAAGTGCATGGACACTCACACCCTTCAAACTGGAGTTTGAGAGAAAGTGCTCGCTTAGCACTAGAGATGGGACAGGAGCTATACTGAACAGTCACATATTATTACATGTCTAAATGATCATTTGCAGTCTAAAATGATCACAAACACTAGGGAAAGCAAGGTTCAACTTTCATTTGACAAGTCAAAACCATCTTGTGCCATTTTTTTGAATAATCGGAATAATTTCTGATAATAAAACTTTTGGAACTAGTGATATAGGTTAGATATTAGAAAGAAATTCTTTACAGAGAGGGTAATCAGGCATTGGAATGGGCTGCCCAAGGAAGTGGTGGATTCTCCGTCCCTGGAGGTTTTTAAGATGAGGCTGGACGCGGCACTTAGTTCCACAGTCTAGTAACCGCAGTGGTGGTCAAGGGTTGGATGTGATGATCTCAGAGGTCCTTTCCAACCCATCTGATTCTATGATTCTATGATATTGCAAGTAAAATAAGGTTCACATCACTTCTACTCACAAAATATAATAAGTCCTGTCATTTTAAGGAGAAAGACTTTACATCATCATGAATAACGCAGAGCCAGTAGAGTGCAGCAGCTGTGATTTGTTTTGACCTTCCTAAGACAAGATTTGATAAACTTCATACAAATTGAACTTGCTGCATGGTCTTTACCATCAGTTCTTCACAGAATGAAATGCACAATTCTTCGGAAAATAAAAATTAACCCATTCATTATGGTTACAGGTAATGCCAAAATGAGTGTATAGCCTCTATATTTTGCAAGAACCCTCTCGTCACTGTCCTACAGGCAGGTTCCATTGGAAACTGAGGTTTCAGCTGCATGCTTAACACGCTTTCCTCTTTTCATAAGGGTATCACTTCAGTCTTGCTTAAGTTAAGCTTAAGCCAGCATTTTCTAAATCTATTTGCTTATCTCATTCAGACAACCTGTCATCCCTCTAGGGGTACTGTCTATTTCTTTTGGAAAGCAGTTCCAATCAGGATGTTGTCAGCATATTAGTAGCGCCACAGCCTTGTGACATTCACAAACTCTGAGAAATTGCACAAATTAGAGGGAAAATACTCTCCCACAAAGCTTTTAGGAGCTGCTGTATGTTACAACATATTGCTGTCTGTGTTTTCTATACAGCATTGCCTTCATTTACACCTACATGTAAATACATATGGAAACATTCCATCCTTCAGTCGTATCATGTTTTTACTTCTTATTATGTTGCATAACACAAAACGTCTAGAGAATTTAGTACACA
This sequence comes from Oxyruncus cristatus, assembly GCA_013399855.1. Taxonomy (NCBI): domain Eukaryota; kingdom Metazoa; phylum Chordata; class Aves; order Passeriformes; family Cotingidae; genus Oxyruncus; species Oxyruncus cristatus. The sequence goes on along the minus strand of VXAY01002772.1, from coordinate 1,000,785 downwards.
AAATTGCTCAGACATAGCTCAAATTCATCCCTACCACATAAATAAGTAGAACTATTTCTCTTTATTACTATTTTATCCAATTTCTTATTTGAGTAAAGTATGTAAACATAGATTATCTCAGTTTGGGGGACTTTTTTGCACTTTCTCCTTGCCCATAAAGCTAACTCTGGCCAGCTAAGTATTTTTGGTTGCATTCTTCTTTCTAAATGAAAGTTTGTTTTTTAACCCTCAAAAATTCTTCATTCTATCATACTCCTTGATTTTTGTTTCAAAGTTTACTTTTTTGTTTCACAAAGAGACAATATGTTTCTCACATTGTCCCTGACATTTTTTAAATTCCTTATCGATACGCTTTCTTCATTTATCAAAATTAGAAATCTATTATCTTTGAACGATCACATTCTGTGGGTTCCTCTGTCAAATTACAAGTCCATGTATGTTTTAGGATTAAAATAGACCAGTTGGATTCCAATTTAAATATAAAAATGTATTTCTTATGATCATTATATTTATCTGTTCCAAAAAGGCTTATCTTTGCCTTCTGATAAAACCGAGCTCCACCATATTCATAGAATCAATAAGATTGGAAATTATCTCCAAGATCATTGAGTCCAATCATTGACCAAACACCACCATGTCAGCTGACCCACAGCACCATGTGCCACGTCCAGTCGTTTCTTGAACACTTCCAGGGATGGGGAGTCCATCACTTCCCTGGGCAGCTCATTCCAATGCTTAACCACCCTTCCAGCGAAGAAATTACTTCTATTTTAACATCACTAACATTGTGAACAATTCAACCAACGTAAGTTTTTTTTTTAATTAAATCTCTTGAGGAAAATGTCTGAAAAAGGTCCAGGGCCACCATACAAACACAATGTCATGTTGCAAATGGTAACAGTAAGAGTCCTAATAAGCCGTCAGAATCAAACAACAGACGTTGCTTTGATACTTTGGAAACACAAACAGTTTTATTGTTAAGAGGTATTTGTGGATCTATATTTTACTTCAAAATAGTTACAATCTCCTTGCATTTTTTTTTATACTGCAAATTATAATTTCATTTTTAGTTCATTTACTCTCTGATTTCTTTCTATCTTACTGCGTAAGAAAATAAACACTGTAGAGTGTTAGTCTTCTCATTACTCCAATTTCACAAGTCTATTGGCTGCAGAGACCTATGTCTCTTTTTCAGAAAAGTATTTCTTCAAGTGGAGTGTGTTATTTTCAACAGGTTCTGTCAAAAACTGCTCTAAACAAGAACTGCACAGACTGCAAATAAACCCACTGGCTATATTTAGTGTAAACTGTATTAAATAATTGTTGATGTGGGCTTGCTATCACATGTGGGATAGATAATTTGAAGATATTCAAAACTACCTAGTGGTTGGCAGGCATATCCTTTATGCAGTAAATTTAGAATACAAAAATTATGATCCATTGATTTATGTTAAGTATTTGAGAAATACCAATCTATTTTAACAAGAACTCATTAGAGATTCTTATAAATGGAGCAATCTATTTCAAAGATTGCTTTAATTCATACACTGACTAAAGAATCCAGAACATTTCCTCCGACAAGTCTAATTTCATGAAGAAAATAACGTATCTAACCAAAGAATCAACTAATCAACTGCTGAATTTGGGGACTAGTAAGACTGAATTTGCATCATAAATAAAAAAAAAGTGTGGTATGTATTGCATCTTGAAATTTATTCTGGTCTTTTGTGTAACTTTATGTAACAATGTCTTGAAGGAGATTTGGAATAATGACACTGTCTTCTCTATAAATACAGTCCCTGTTCTTTACAATACACACATTCAAATACTGAAAACTTTTCATTATGTCTAGAGTGATTTTATACCAGCAGAACAGAGCACGTTAACAAAACTACGTGTGTGATCACCGACAATTGTGAAAACTTGGTATTACTTGACATTCCAAATAGCAAAGGAGAAAAAATGTAAAAATCAAACATTTTTTTTCATTTACAGTTGTTTACAGAATTAAAACTTTTTAAAAATCTTTCTCTTCAAGACTACAGGAAAAAAATGAAAATTTTATTGTTTTGCAGGTGTGGGCTACCAGTAGAAAAAATGATTTAGTTACAAGGAAAACATGAAGAAAAAGGTTTTACTTGGTATCATTTTACAAAAATTTTCTATCTTCATTTCCTCATAGTGACAACATAACTTCCAGAAAAACAGGTAAATATTTATTCATTGAAAAGACACTATTAGCAGCAAAAATCCCAATGTTGTGCTAAGCAATGCGCACTTCTTGATCTCTCCTAGAATTAGTCTAGTGAAAGAACAAACAGGGAATGAAATATTTTGTTCTATTTATTTTCAAATAGTTTAGGTACAAAAAGCATTATGCTTAATGACTTTTGATACTGACTGTATTTTTTCTATGGTTTATTAATAATGTGCTCATAACTACCAAAACAAGAAAAGAGCCTCAATTTCTGATGTCAAAGCCAATGATCAATCTCTTTCAGTTCTTAATAAGTAACTAAACTTTCACCCTGAAAATAAAGAAAAACGTTCATGGGAAAAGGGAAAAAAAACACCATCTTTTCAATACTTGGATATCTTTAAGCAGCAAACTTTAGAAACTTTCTTTCTTATAGAAATATAGAACTCTCATATCTAATACTGTGAGGAACACTGATCACCCTTAATTCAGAACAGCATTTTCAAAAGGAGATAAGGCAACAAAAGCACTGAGTGCCTTTCATACAAGCTGACTCTGCAGCTTGAAGGAATAAGTGTATGAAACATAATAGACTGCATGGAATGTAANAGAGATATGGAACTGTTACCTTAAAGACTTTTTTTTTTCCTCCCTTCTCTTTCTCCCTCTGGACTGTTTTTAAGGGAGAGAGGAGGAGAGGCATTTGTACATATATAAGTGTGCTATTATAAGGAAACTAGTTAGAGTTGTATGTATATATGTATATATATGTAAGCATTCCCCTTAGTTCTGTAGTGTAGCAATAAATCTTAGTATTACCCCCATTTCAAAGTGATCTGTTTTGTCTGTGCAAACTCCTCCTAATTAGTAGCAAATTTATGGGTTGATAACACTGTGCAGAAAGCACAGGGGCTAAACCTATGACAATAGTATAGACCAATTACATAAGGAATCACATAACACAAGACTAGCACTTCCCAACGAAAATATCAGGGAGTAGGTTTAAAGCAAACAAAGGGTGACAACTCCTCGATATAGCAGATAATAAAATTGTAGAATTCATTTTCACCAAGTTCTGAAGCCAAAAATATAAATAGGTTTAAAATGGGACTGCAAATAGTGATGGCAAATAGATTCCTAATGGCCATGAAATAAATGCAGCACTGTGCATGCCTCAGGAAGCCACTAAAATACCTGTATCGGAATTAGTCTCTGCATAACCCTCTCCTTATGTGTGTTCTCAGATATTCATTGCTGGGCACTGCCAATACACAATATTACACCAGTTGAATGTGCCTCCTAGCATGGGAATCCCTTTATTTTGATTGAAGCCCAATACCATTACATAATATGCCCCGATATATATGGATAGTGATAAAAATTTCTTCAGACATCTGCTCTCCCCAGTGTCCCACAATGCTCCCAGGTACAACAGTTCTCTGCAAGTCATTAAAGTCAGAAAAATAAATAAAATTTAAAAGTTACACCAATACACAGTAGTTCTGTTCAATTTTCTCCCTGCAATTTTACAATAATCACAAAAATAAATCCTGATCATTAATAAATTAATGAAATTACCACAAATAAGCAGTGCTGGAAGACTTTCAAAGTGTCTTTCAAATTGTCTTACTAAGATACCTTCAAAAGTCACTTAGTCCATTCTCTTGCCCGAGCATGGGACCAGACACACTTTTGTCTCTTCTAGCAGATTTGCCAAACCTGCTCCTTAAGATTTTCACAGCTTCCACACAAGCCCTAGACAAACTGCAAGTATTTTAAGTTTGCTTTCCACAAAAGGTTTTCCCTATGAAGCTGAATTCTCCCTAATACAACTTCAGTCTACTGCTTTCTCCTGCACCACCAGAGGTATGGAGAAGAAAATATTTCCTTTCATGTTCTTCATGGTGTTTCCTGGCTACTGTCTGCACGTTCCTGTATGACATCAATCTCTTTAACAATTCTGGCTACAGCCCAACTTATGTACTATTAGGGCTCCCTGATCCTCTGCTAAGGAACATCTCCCTACACCACTGTCCTTTATCCTGTGTCAACCACATAAACCACCCCTACATAACTACACCACTTTGCATTTATCCTTTTGAATGGCATCATCACATCAGAACCATAGCTTAGGTTTTCAAGGATAATTTTTGAATATAGTCCTGCCATTAGATGTTACACATCTCCCAGTCTTATGTTATCTGCAAGTTCATTGAGTATACACAAATTAGTTAATTTGTGAATTGTATAATAAAAACACTGAACAAAGCCAGTTCCCAAAGAGATCGCTGTTGAAAAAAATCCTTCCATAATAACAGTAACCATTTGTAAATAGTTTTTGTCATCTGTAACTCAACTGTTTACACTGCCCATATAGTATTTTTGGTTTCTTGAAAGCCATATGCTTCAAATGCAAGCAGGACAAACTTTGCTGAGTTAAGGAAACCAGGAATACAAAGGAGGTACTGAGGTGTTGTGAACAAAATGTTATATTGCCAGTATCTAACAATAACTAATAAAGAAAATACTCACTATTCATATTATATACAATTCTATAAGAACTTAAATGAGAATACCAGAAACATAGCTCAGAATAATACACTGTTTTACAGAATATCAATTTTGAGTCCTATTTTTCCATTTTAATTTTTGACAATTTCTTACTGTGTATTCAAAAAACAAATCACTGCATTCATGACCCACAAGTATGAAGGTCCACTTAAATATACATATTAAAAAACGAACTGATTCTGCTTGGAAAATAATTAGCAAGTTATATGCAAGCTTTAAACTGGTTGCACATGAGTTCAAAAGCAAACATTTCTTTTATCATGTGAACTTACAAGGCATTCACCTTCAGAAGAAAGGAAAACCAGCAACTTAACTGTTTAAAGCTTAAATAATATCAGAAGTAACATTTTAAGAATTTTAAAATTTGGAATAATAAATATTTTTTACTTTGTCTTTATGAAAGGAATATTTTCAGCTCTGTGCTTTAAGTTCTTCTCTAAGCCTGAATGTCTAGCTTTGCCAGTTCCTGTTAAATCTCAAAATTTTCAAACAGCAAAAAAAGTAATAACTTAACAATATAAAAGGTCTGTGGATAAAATACTGGCCTCTTGACTGACCCAAGATTCCACCTTATATCTGCAAAAGTTCTGAAACTTTACAGATATTTTAAAAGCATGAAAAAAATGAAATGACATTTCCCTGGTCCCTAGAAATTTCTTCATACATATTATGTATATTCATATAGCATTCTATGCATAAACAATATCACAAATACCATGCATGTGCATAGACACGCTATACATAATACTACATGTCGTATCATTCCAGCTCCTCATGCACAGTAAACACATCACTTCACTGGGAGTTTCATATATGGAACATCTGCAGAAAACCAAGACAAATGAAGCTGTAGTAACTCCTTAAATTGTATTCTAATGTAATCGCCTATGTTACTGATAAGGAGAGTAAAACCTGATTTTCAGTTTTCCCTTTGCAAATGAGGGTTGGAAAGCAAATGATGCTCACCTTGTAAAACGCCCTCAGCTGAGTGTTCTAAATGGCAGTTATTCCAAACATACTCTCCAGTATGTTCTAATGCTATACAGACATTACTTAGTCTACAGAGAGCAGCTTACTTACGTCTGGGGCTCCTTTTCATTTTGCTGTTTTTGCTGTGGTTGAAGAACGTTATTTACCAGCTCAGTGATCCCACTAAAGGGAAACCACCTGTTTAAACAAGCAAATAATGTGACTGAATAACCAATAAAACCACACTAGTTTAAATGTTTTTTTATCTAACATTATTAGAAATACACAGGCGGAAAAGCTAGAGCCAATGGGAATGTTAGCTGCAGAACTAAGTCAGCCACTACGGATTTAAGGGAAGTAAAGTTTTACAATTCACCAGTTCACAAGCAGGCAGCAAGAACCTACATCCAGCTAACATGTGGATGGAGTAAGAAGCTGCAGGCAGCTCTCTTACAAGCCAGTCAGGAAGCAGATGACAAACTACCTGCAGCCTATCAGGTATCAGTGAAAGCTAATACCATCAAAGGTGCAGAGAGCAGAACATGGCAAAGGTAGAAAAGTCAAGCCTATTGCATCTTCAAGATATTTTACTTACTGTGTCGACTGTGGTTTTTGCTCTTCTTTGACCCTAAAAAGATAAGTTTGCACAACTGAGTGCAACATGTTGTAAAACAACGACCCTAAAGTTCTAAAACCTGTATCAAAATGGCAGGGGAAAGTTCCTACTTTGAGTTAAAGGGATTTCCTTTAATATTTGTTGGATGTTTACATTAAATTGTACTCTGGACTTATTTCCATCTAGGATTAAAAATGGGGAATGCCAAGTATAGGAAACTTTTAGTTGCAAAATTAAATTGGTAATGTTCTATAACTGATTTCTAATTCTTTCCTCATAATATCATGTTAAAACATTTCCAGGAATACCTTCAGCTATGAATGCAAAGGAAGGTGCTTTGATTATCTAAACTACAATCTATTTTTTTTTATTTTTATTTACAACTGAACTACCTATCAAGGTAGTTCAAGGTGAATTTGTAACATGTAACATGCCATTTAAAACGCAATATCCTAAACTAATCGATTAAGGGAAAAATTGCACTATATTTATTAAACTACAGTGATATCAGGACCTGCATACAATGTAACTCTAAGGAAGGAAAGCTAGGGAATTTTACTCTTGAGTGAACTCTTCTAGGAGTTGCTTAAAGAAATAACTAGATAATACATACAGTAGGTCTGTTTAATACTGATTAATATTTGTCCACTGCATTTAGGAAAACATTCCATCTGAAATACATGCTTTAACTTGAGTGAGCAAGCTGATGTTCTAGACCAAACCCAAGAATAGAGACATATACTCACAGGAATATTTATATCCTCTAATTGCAGGTATTGGTCTTAAATATTGTTAGGATCTACCATCCCTGCATGTTAAAAAAACCCCAAAAATGTTCTTAAATAGCTATTCTGAATGTCTGTATAGAGAATACTCTCACCTAACTAAACAGTAAGTGCAGGCTTGTAATTTAAGTGGATGCTTAGGGTTTTGCAGAAAATTAAAGCTCATCCAAATATCTCCACATCTTCTTCACTATAAGATATCACAGGGAATATCTCTATAAACAAGATTCAGTGACTAAACAAGAATGAAATAAGTGGATGATGAGAAATACTAAATCTTTCCAAAACTTTTCCTGCACAAAAGGAAAACTGAACATGCAGCACACAGTAAAATGTCTTCAAGCATGGTTTTGCCTCTTCAGCATGTTAGGAATTTTTATACGAAGAAATGTTCCAGTACCAAAACAAAGCAAACAAACAAGTAAATAAACAATCCCATAAAAACAGGCAGGTATATTCCAAAGAAATAAAAAAAAGTGAAAATAAAAATTTCTCATGCAGTTGCAATTCCACTCTACCATGCATCTTAATTGTAATATTATCTTTAACCATGAGAATCCACACAAGTTTTTCAACATAGAAATTCAAAGCCAGAGGGGTGGGAAGGGCAGGGAATCAAAGCATTTTCATACTTTTTTCACTAGGTAGCTCAGAACTTTTAACTTAGATCCTCACAAATTATAAGCCTTAAAGCTCTACATGGTCAGCTGTGAGAAGGAAATACGCACAATAATTCAGAGCTCCCAAGTGGCATACACAGAACTAAACACTGTAAATGTGATCTCCCTGACAACGGGACAAAGCAGACTGAATATACCACTAATCCTTATATTCCTCTCCATACATGACTTCCAAACAAACCAACTGCACACTTTTAAGTAATTCCTTCATTGTGAATTCTTCTGTTGAAGTAAACAAAGGAAATCTGAGCCCTTCACATGAACCAACATCTTTCCTTTGGGTACTGAGCAAGCTTAATATTTTTTCACATGTAGAATAGAACTGAGAATAGCATAACATCAAAATTGTAATACTGCACATTAATTCTAAGTGTGCAGTTTGAAATTTTGGTATTTTTTTTCAACAGGATCAAAAATCTTTACATAACAGTATATATCTGGTGACTTCAAATGGAGCTGCAAATCCTTGGTATTTTTGAAAATCTTACAATCAGTTTTGAGTTTTGGACCATTAAATAAAACACGTTGTCCCTAAGCAGACACTTTGAAAACCTGCATATAAAATTATTTTCTCAGCATTTTATGGGAACACACAGTTCTAAGCCAGGATATAATTTGACCCTACAATTCAAAATATCTCTCTTATAAATTAATCTTTTCTCCTCCCACAATTCTGTGTCTCATTCACTATACACTTTCCAACACTGCAGTTATGTGAGGACAAGAGCTTCCATTATTATATAACAGTGACGCATTCCTTGAGCACTCTCCATACATCCTTCAGTCCCTGGATTAGGCAATGATCTTCCTTGACTTTATAACAAGCATGGAAGGCAAACTACAGTTTGAAAAGAAATTACGAAAAAAATCTATTCAGTGGATTCTACCATATGAAATTAAACCAATATTGACCTTGTGGATCAACAAGCCTGAACCCTTCAGGTGTACAGCTCAGGTATTTATCTGTCAAGGTCAGAGAATGGTGAGAGATTCTGAATCTAAATCAGAAAACCACAGATTAATTTTTTCTGCTTTCTTTTCAAAATATTCTTCATTCAGATGAAATTAGAAGTTGTAGTAACTGATAGAAATAATGATGTATTAGATAAAATACACAGAATGTATTTTTAACACCGCTGTGGTTTAAATATTTTTTTCAGACAGAAAAGGACTGAAGAGACTCCAGATACTTGAACTCTGTCTACATATACACATACAGCTTATTTCCTTTGGTTACAAGAACTGCTTTGTGTTTCACTGGATTGTGTAGTCCCATATTTATGCAATGCTTTCTCCCCTCCTTTTGAAGATCAGAAACTGATAATTGCTTAAAGCAAGTGTATTGCCAGGTCGGAAAAATCCCAAACTTCCATTTTCTCAACAGACCAACTGAAACACCCCAAGAAGTATGACTAGATTCTGCTTCTTCCAGACTACCTGTCTTCATTTTAACTTCAATTCTATCCACTCAAAACTCTGCCAAGAACAATGCCAGTTCTCGTAATTCACTAAAAACAAACTCTGATCAATATCCGTTTGCTAAAACCATCAGCAGGCTGCAGATAATGTGTCAGGTCAACAGTGACAGACAATGCATTCTAACAGTGCAGAATATTAAATATTTTACCACTTATTCTAAAATGTTAGAGGAGTCTGAAGCTTTTGTCACAGGTTTTTTTTTGTTTGCACAGATCAGAACTGCATACGCTCTTTCACCTGAAAACAAGCCTGGTTTTTCCTACTTGCCAACAGGAATTTTTACACCTTGCACTTTGTTATCAGGAACCTCTGCCCTCAAAACATACACAGCACCATTACTCCTATGTTCCACTGCAAGCCTACTCAGTGCCACTGCCAGATCCCTTTGATCTTTTCCAGTAGCTGGAATCATTAAGTTAGATCTCAAGTCTTATGAACACTTTTTGATGTTAGATCTTCTCCACGTACTAAAAATTTTCTCAAAGATTAAGGCTATTCCCATCGGCACAGAGAATGAATAGGAGAAGAGACCAGAAAGAAGAGGGAGGAGAACAAGAAAAATGAAAGCGAGAGACAAAAGTAACGAAAACATCAACATAAAAATTATTCTTATTCCTTTAAACTCCTAATATCTTTCTATTTTTCAATCTACTGCCACCAATAAAAGCTTCTCTAAAATCTACTGTGCCAAAACCATAAAACATTCTTTCCAAAAGATGTGTTGGACACAGGTAAACCAACAAGCACTCTGTTATCAGAGCTCATCTCTACTTTTACATACTCGGATGCATAGCCGCAAAAACATGTGGGCAGAATTCAGGTGCCTCAATCCCTGAAAATGACCCTTAAAACACACTCTACACCTCCTAAATATCTGAAATGAAATAGGTGTCTAGCTCTTCTCAAATGAAGGTTGCGGAAATCCAAATTTTGGAATTAGCTATCCTTGGCAGGGATAAACATCTTTATGTTTAATGCAACAATACTCTCAAGATTCACAGCTTTGCCATCCATGGACATAAAAGCACAAAGAGATCTGATCTGCAGGAATTAAAAGTTATAAGTAGATTTGAACTGTTCCAAAATCATTTGATAATTCGCTACTGTCTTCTTAATGCAAAAGTAGTGAAAAGATTTTACCGAAGGTATGTAACTGGCTTTCTCTGCAATTTATATATTCCCATTTTGAAAGTATATAAATATCATAATCTCTAAAAGTATTTCCCATCACCAATATTTCTTAATATAGAACAACTTCCTCCCCTTGAACTTACACCCTGGAAAATGGCACTGAAAATAAAATAGGACTTAAAGAAACAATGATAAAACTGTAATCTCCCTTCCCTCTCCCTTCCCTGTGCCTCCCATTCTTTCTCACCAAAAAATGGCATTCAGTGCATAACTATATTCAAACCATTGTGGGGTTGCCCATTTCCTTGGTCAAACTAGAGACTGAACTGATCAAGGGGGAAGATCATCAGCTCAAGCCACATTCTAAGGTTTCCACCACTCTCACTTGGAATTAAAGGTCCATTGATCCATTTTCCTAGATTGCTTACTTTTCTTTTTTTAAGACTTTGTAACAGTATTTCAATTATATGCCCTGCACCAAATGCCAAAAAAAAAAAAAAAAAAAAGGATTAGTTGCAGAGACTGCAGTGACTACAGTCCCATGTTGGAAGTCAAGACATGTGACATGTGCACAATGTTTAACTTTCCCTGAACCCACTCCTGACAAAACAGTCAAGTTAACAGATATAGTCAAATACATGTACAATCAACTATTTTCTTGAAAGAGTGCAACTCTAAAAGATTAATTAAGTTAAATTATGTAAGTATGTTTGACTCCAAGAAAAGAGAGATAAGGAGGTCAAACATAAATCCATGCCAATTGCACAACTGTAAAATATTTACATATTAAATGAATTGATTCTCTGCATGGATTACCCTATCGAGACTATAAGAACATATACCTTAGAATATGTAACTTAACTATTTTTGATCAAAATTAAAGTCTTTATTTTATATGACTGCTCCAAATTTTGTATTAATTCAGAGAGGATAGGTATTTGAATTGAGAAGGGTCATATTTTGGACAATAAATTAATGTCTTTCCAAAGGAATGTTTTCCTGAAGATGTATGCAAGTGATTTTCCTGAGTAATTTTGTTGTGTTTGTAACAAAAGTACCAGCAGTTTCCACAAAAAACACGTCCAAGATCAGTAGCTGAGAGGTAATTGAACATTTGATATTAGTGAACAAGGAAGTGAAGTTGGCTACTTGGGCTAGAAACAATACCTGTAACACAGAATAAATTTAAAACCTCTCTAACTCCAAGCTGAAGAGATTAAACATCCCTGAAGCCCAAACTGAAATTATCTTAAAGATACAAGACAAACAACAAGAAAGCACCATTCACACATCACAGATAAGCACAGACACATACATGCTCCTGTATAATAGTCTAGGCTGAGTGAGCTCCCTGAATGAACCTCAGATAAACACCACCCATAAACGTAACAAATTCTGTAAGATTAAGACTACTCCAACATTTAGATGATAATTAGAAGTGGGATAGATTTATCTAATTTTTCAGACAAACAACTCTCAAAGTGAAATTTTGACGCTAATATTTTTATAAAATATATACTAAAATGTGGTTCAAGTGCAACCAAGAACATAGTGCTCAACAGCCCTGTACTTTCAACTCTAAAACTGAATACAGTGACAGCATGTTTTGTACCAGAACCAGCATAAAGAATCAGACACTGCTTATCTTAAGATATGAACTCTTCAGGGTAAAAATGTTTCCTATTATTCGTTTCTGGAGTAAGAGATAGAGACACTGTGTCCTACAAATGAAAGCTCCCTCACTTCTCACACATTTCCTAACTTGGCCAGACTTTTTCCTTGCTGTTTGTTATGGTGCTGATAGTAAAACCATGAAAATGAGGGTCAACCTCACAAATCAGCACATGAGAAAATTACTCTAGTACAACTATAATAATAAATAAGTGCTACACTGAAGGGTGGCCATTATATTACGTACAGTTCCAATAATTAATTCATGGATCAATGCTCTCTGTTGAAGGTTATCCAAAATTGCAAGCAGGAGGCCTAGACCGGGGAGGTGATAATAAAAGTTCGATATTAAAAATCTAGTGTTTGTCCAAATCTACCACATAGTTTAAAATGGGCGACTGCAGCTTTTTTCTATATTTAGCAAGCAAACAGATTATTTTGGTTATCACAGAGTAAGTGGGAATTTCTAAGCCAGAATTTGTAAGCCATCAACCTTATAATTAGTTGCCGTGTGGGATATGCCAGCTGCTTCCCACTTGGGTATCATGTGCCTGCTGGGGGAATGAGGCATGTACAGAAATATGGAAACACAAAAATGATATACACTATATACTATATACTATATATACTATACACAGGCTGAAGAGCCTCACAGGGAAGTGTCACAGGGACCCCGACACTTTTTCAAGGCCTCTAGACAATCAGCAACTGCCTTCACTCAGGATATTTTACTTGGTTGAGCTTTAAGCCCATACATATTTCAGTTTATTGGGAGCTGCAAAATAGTTTTATTTGGATTTAACTTTTTCTCTCCAATTTAATAAGTGTTACTCCCCCAAATCCTGCAGATATGTGGACATTTCAGGCAGATGATTTATGGAAAACTTTAAAAAAATCAACCTGAGATAGTATGCATGAAATCAGAAAAAAAAATACTGGACTTCCATTTTCCAAGAAGGAACAGAGGCAAAATTGTCAAATTGTCACAAAACATTTCTTATTAAATGCAATGCTGTGTAATTGTAGGGGCCTTGTAGTAAGTCTGAGATGGAGATTTGGTTGAAAAATGTTTGAGTTACAGATACGACTACAACCCGAACTCCTAACAAAGATTAATTTTTGACAGTTGGAATTCATTTGAATGTATCTATTTTTAAATAAAATTGAACAATATACTAATCATCTTTTACTTTCTTATTGTTGTTAGTTTGAAGGTAGCCAGATCTTGGGTTTGCTTGTGAATTTTCCTGGACTTTTTAAGAACAGTTTAACAAACAGTCAACTGGAAAGAGAATTTTCCTCCAATACAATCATTAAGAAAAATAATCTTACAGCTCATGTTATGTTTTACAAAATCGGGCTTCCCCACAAGAGTGCTGGAATAGCACTCAGATCTCAGGTCTGTCACTGTAATCTTGTATCATTTGTGTAAAGAGGAAAAAAAAAAGGTTTTACAGTCTTGCCTACAAGGATGTGTGAAACATGCCACAATAGCTGCATCACAGTGAGCCATGCTTGACTTCTGGAAATGAGGATGACTGTAACAAGATGACTGTGAATTATATCATCTTATTCATAACCAAAATGCAAACATTTACCATTACTGTAGAAATAACATATGCATAAATATATCCCAACGTAACACACAGGTGCACAAGACTACTCAAACTTGAGTAGATCTATAATGTCCAAACACAGTTTTACCAGAATGAACTCCAATAATAGATAATCAAATACCATATTAGTTGTTGTCCTATAGCTGTTTTTTTTAAAAAGCACCCAAAAAGGCAATTTTTTTTTTCCAGGGAAAGGTTTAAATATTTTAAATGAAAATTTTAATCATAAAGATTTTTAAGGGATATGTATTTCACTGTCTGGATCGCAACTTTCCTTACTAAATGCAATTTCTATTAATTCTGTATTCGAAAGATGAGACTTTATTTTTTGCTTACGCATCAAACTGTTTTGCAGATAACAGAAATTCTCAGGGAATTAATGAAACAAAGCAGAAAGCCTAATTTTAAAATTTATACAAAGGCTAGAATACTGTAATCAAGCACAATTAAGACATTTTCAGAACTTTAGTTGAATTCTACATATTTCAAATATTCTGCAAAAAGGATTGTCTGACAAGTAATAAATGTATAGATGTACAATGTAAATAGAGTTTCATTTCACAACAAATCCCTAAAAAAAGGCAGTTTTTCCTAAGGGTTTTGCATTGCTTTTGGGTTGGTTTTTTACTTCTTCAACAGTAGATGGCATTCCAAGCATCTCTGCAGAAAGTGCTTTCACAGATACTTCTACTGTCACCAGCTGCTACAGTGAAATATGTAACCCCGGGCTCAGCTGCTAGCAGGTGAATTAAAAAAAGATTCATTTTAACTCTGTAATTAACTTAAATGCATTGGTAATTACTTTGAACTTGATATGTTATTTTGTCAGTTAAATAACAATTTTATAACACTATTATCTAGAAGATATCCACCAGGTGAAAAACAGATACACTGAAGTGCTTAAAAACTACAAAGCAGACAATAAGTCAGTTTTTCTCAGATATTTATTTGCATGAAATGGATTCAGATTTCTTCCAGGCTGCAGGCAATCCTAGAGAAGGACTACTTGTTCTCTTCAAAAGCAGCCTTACAGAGAGCCTCTATCTGGGGCAGGACTTATATCCTGCACCCCCTCACACAGGAAGCTCTGGATCACTATTGTATAGTAAACAGGGTACAAAAAAAGAACACAACTTCTGCTACAAAAACGAGACTAGAATCTAAGATTTGAACAGGAAATGAAAAACCAGGAAAAGAAAAATAAATGAGAAACACAACAGTAATTCAGAGGCTATTGTTCCATACAAATTTGTGCCAATACTTTCAAATAGTCAATTTATGAAGAAATTATTGATTTTTGCTGATTTGCTGTTGCTGTTCACATAAATCTTGAGAGTTTATTATTATTAAATAACTTTTATTTAATATTTTCTGAGGGAATAATTTATTATTTCATTATCTATTACTTATTATACATTATTAGATCATATATTCTCATTGTATTATACTATTAATAAGACCTCTTTTGTGAGAATAAAACATAAAATACTGTTTTTTCCTGAGAATATATTTAGTTGAATAAAAATATAAATGGGAATACTTTTAGATCACTTTGAATTTCTATTCACATATTCTACAGAATGTGTCAGTTTATATCTGGAAATCTCTGGAAATTGCTGTGATATAATCTCATCTACTTGTGCTGTAATCTCTCTGACTAAATGAGACAATTGAGGTAAATACAATGCTCAGTTTACACGTTACTGAAAGAAAGCACAAGTGGTTTTCTTTAAAAGCAGATGTTGTTTGGTGATTCATTTGATGTATAGAAGAGCAAGAACCATATATAAAATATTATTATAAACTGTCAGCATGACTAGCTATAGTAACACAGTTTACAATAGTAGAAATGTTCTTTTCCCTTGGTTTTATAAGCCTGAATCAATGTTCCCCTAAGAAATAAAATATTTCAGTGTATCTTTTTTCAGGGTGATTGGCCATTTCTGCCTACATGTCTCCTTTTATCAGTACTCTGCTGGGGTTTGTTTGCTATTTCCACCTTTATTTTAAAGTGAACTAAAGTTAGATAATACTTGGAGCTCACCAATTTTTTTCTAGATTTTTTTCTGATTCTTTTTCTGCATGCCCTTGTCTTGTACTCATTGCCTGAATAAGGCTCTCCTAGTTTGACAAGTTTATTTGAGCTTTTTTGTGCACATTTTTACTTCTTATGTTGTTCAGATGCATTCACAAAGAGCAAGCAAAGTGATTCGAGAGCTGTGTCACAGATGTGAATCAAACTGGAGTGTTGTACTTGCTCTAGGGAGCAGGCTTCAGGCTCAGGAGATGAACATAATCCAATTCTATGAGCACAGCCAGATTTGAAACTATTGACAAATTTGCATACATTCCACTCTCTACACTTAAAAACTCCAGCTTTAAAGGTTTTAAAACTGCTATTCAAAGAATAGTACCCAAAGAAATAACACCTACAAACAAAAAACCACAAACTTTTGCAGAACACATTGGCGAAATTAATCTGTAACAATTGCTACTTTTTTGGCCCAGAATTAAAATTCTTTCAGGCAGTTTCCATATCACAAATTGCACAATTTGTGCACAACTAAGCAGAAGCTTAAAAGCATTTCAATGATCTGCTATAAAAATTAATTAAAATTATTTCTTTCAGTCTAAGATATAAGGGCCTCTGATCAAAATTTCTTAGCCTCTCCAAAATACCTTGTCTTGGCTGAAAATGCCAATAGTTTTAAAAGCTAAAACTATATTAATCATTAAGCTATAATAATAATTTTGATTTATTTTCATTAACTCCTGTCACATGTGATTCTCTGCAGTGGCCAGTGGCTGAGTCTGAGACATTTCCTGGTTGAGGGAGTTGTGGTTTTACAGAGCCTACAAAAATCTTGTTGTTTTGGGTCCATTGCATTTGACATTTCAGAGTACAATGCAGGCTGATGAATCAGGCTGTGCTAAATTTCAAGACTAGTGACATTATACATTTATTTTCACTTTGGGTGTTAGTTTTCTTCACTGTCTTTTTACAGGTTATTCAGCAAATTGGTTTAATAACCAGTGGAAAAAACCCTTAAATTTAACATCCCAGAATTGAGAATTACATGAGAATCTGATCTGTGTAACTATTCTTCCCATTGTTCCGTGAAAGCAAAACACCTACTCTCTATATAGGCTTGAGAAAAGAACTCTGGACTCCAAAAATGTGAGAGCAAAATCAAGCAAAAACTGTACTGCTCTTTAATAAATTCCATGTTTATTTAACTTCTTTTATTGGGTTTCATAGGACAGCTACTCACACATAATCACAACTATTCCCCTGAGCAAACTAACTAACTCCTGAGATTTTACATAAATTACAGTTTAAACCAATAGAAGTTGTTGAAACTTTTTTATTTCCTTCTTCTGGTTCAAAAATACATCATATTCCTGAAAGTATTACATACATTTCTATAAAAATCAAAATTCTCTCCCAGAATGATTAAAAATTTAGATTGTGTGATTACCTTTAATATAGATTTCTAAAATCAAATACAGTAGCATTGAAACTGTAACAATCTTACAGTTTTCTGTCTGACTTTACTTTCTTCTATATTTTTACTAAGATTAAATTTCCTGGTCAGGCTGCAAAAAAAAAATCTTTCAACAGTCAGACACAAACTCAAGTGTCTAGGCTGGTAACCTCTAAACCTTTTCACCAAATAAAATGAAAATTTTAAGGGTACAATTAAACACCATATTTTAATTAAAAATATAGTATTCTCTCAACAATTAGCATTTTGATGTTGACTCAATACCTAACTTTCCTGAAAGGATGCAATGTCTCTCAAATGACGTTAAAAAGTAGACTCTGAAGTTTGTCCCCTTTGTTTTCTGCTTCCCGGAAGTAAATTTAGGAACCAATTAAGAACCCAGAACCCTCTCCCTGAGATACTTTTCATCTGGAACACTCACTACTTCTTTGTAAGAGTGATCAGTCTTGGGTTCCAGAAGTTTGGGATTATGTGAAGGCACCTGTAGTGTGGGGGAAGACAGAGAGACAGAAAAAAGAAACTTCAGGTCCCTCAGGTCTCACATTCTTCCTTCAGCAAAACTACACCTGTACTAGAGGCATAAACGGTATGCTACCTATGGAAATACTTACTTTGTGAGCATCATTCTTCATAAACACATGTTATTCAAACTCTTCTCTGAACAGAAGTTCTAAATGTTTAATAATAGAATTTTGCATAGCAGCTTTGGATGATCATTTAACTCCTTAGTCTTTATTGTAATGCAGACGCTCATTGTTCTCATTCCTGGCTAATTACAGACATTCATTCGTGTCTGTTTGTAATTAGGGTACATTTAAATGAACAGAACTGCCATTCATGAAGACACTAAATATAAATGATAATTAGTAAACACAAAGTGACATCAAAACCAGCTCAAACAATAGTCCTATGATTTTAAATGTAGCACATGCTAAACATCTTTGAAAAACTCACTGGTTAACACATTTTGCAGAGCTGCAACACCAGTATCCATTTCTAATTGGGAGTACGAAACTAAATTTTTTTAATTCAGTATTTTCTTATACTTACACTAGTATAAATGAGACGTAAAGGCAAACTACAGAAAACAAGTTTAAAAGTGATTCTCAAGTTCATAAATTAGCGAATTTTTATGCTGCATTTTTAAGTAAGTTATATTAAGTAATTTTAATGTAAGTTATATACTCACACCTTTCTTCTGAGGAAAGAGGTATATGCACTTTTGCTTAAAGGGAGAGTGAGAGAGAAAAATGTACTTCATGCATGAAAAACCTATCCAAAATCAGCACAAGGAGTAGACTTTTCAAAGTTGCAGAAATTAATGATGGAAGGATGAGTTTACTATGTGTCAGTCATGGTTATTCTCATTAGTCATTGTCTATCCCAAGCACAAGTTCAATCCACTCAGTTGTGTGAGAGGTAAGTGTGAAAACAGTGCATTAAATAGCTTAATGTCTACTAAATTAGAACTTCTATCTTTTCTGAATCTCCCAAACTGCAAGTTAAGCTCTATAACTCTTGTACCATCATCTACTCTGGGCACGAAGAACAGCACTCTTTCATTTCTTTGAAAATCCTGAAGTTCCTCCCAGTCTTCTGTCCTCAAGCATCCCAAATGTGTTTTGCCTCTTCTCATGGCACGTTTTCTAGAGATCTCACCTGGACTACTGTCAACTTATCCACTGCTATTTCGAGCTGCAGTTTTCAAAAATAGACACATTCCAGATGGGCATTTAGTGATGTTCATTAGAACTGAATAATTGCTTCACAGTTTTGTAGGACATTGTAATGTTTATGCAACCTATGATGGCAAATACTCGTTCCATAACGGGCAATTAAAGTTCATGTTCAGCAGTTTAGAGCCCAGATACTGCACTTGAGATTTGCTACCCAGTCAGTAGGTAATTTCATTTTACATGTATGGTTACATGTAAGCATAGTACTTACTGAATAATATTCTTGTTGAATATCATTCAGTAATTTTAGACCATATCTCTAATTTCTCAAAATCATTTAAAACTGTCTTCTAACATGCTTGTAAGTGCACTCTACTCAATCGTTCTGAACATTAAGGAATGGGCTTGACAACTTCAGCGAAGTTTCATTTGGTATATCTTTCTGTTTAGACAGAAAACCATCCATACATTATAAGTAAAACTTACTGGCTCATTACTCATGGGTATATATTACTATTCTACAGTAGTTTTCTCTATATCATCAGCCCCAGCTTGCTTAGGAATATGTTTTTCAAGATGATATTAAAGTCTTCCTGAAGTCAAGATATGTTATCTATTGTCACTTCTCTGTCTACAGAGGCTGATATCTATTGCAGAATTAAATTAGATTTTTTGCATGATTTGTTCTTGATAAATCCACATTGACTGCTATTCATTTCTTTTTATATCTTCTAGATACTTACAAGAATTTGGCTTATTTTTGCTACTGTTTTTCTTGGAATTAGAGTAGGCTGATTCACTGCTAATACTCTGACTCTTCTTGCACTCATGCCACCCCCACTTTTTAAAAGGAGATTCTATGTTTGCTTTTTTCTAGTCTTCTATAATGGCGTATCCAGAACAGAGATTCCACCAGATTTTCTGAACTCTTAGAATAGCTTAGAATAAAATCCATGAGACCTAACTAATTAGTAATTTTATTATTACTTTGTGACTTACAAATTCATTTAACGTCACAGTTTTACAGACAATCTTAGAATTTCAGTTAATTAAAGTACTGCTTCAGCCAATAGAAACAGACAACTACTTTCTAAAGCTCTTTCTATTCAGATCATTTGGTCTGTATACAACTGTTATTACAAAGTCTAATCTTGACCTTCTAGATCAAAACAAGGTATAGAATATCTGTGGTCAATTTTGAAATTTTTCTATTCTGATTTCTGAAAAAAAATGCAGTAGTCCTCTGTAGGTACTAAATGCTCTTTCCAAAAACACTTGTATTAAGCAATAAACAAAATTTAAAACTGTTCAATACTTTTGGGCAACAGAGTCTTGGAAAGCACCATGGTTTCTTACTAGTAGAGATGATCCCTACTCACCAAAGACAGAGAAGATTCATCTACCATAGCCCTGTGAGGCCTGTCTGTGGCATTGCTTGCCTGTATTAAACATTCCAGATTTTTTTTTTACTTAACTTTTTTTCTTTTACCTTTTTTTTAACTTAACTATTCCCCTGAAATCTCTGCGTTCTTAGTCACAGTTGAATTCTTACTTGAAGAAGTGACACTGATGGAGAACAGAAGATGCACAGAGATATGGATGTGCTTGTCACAGTGGCAGAAACAACACATCTTGAAACTGAGCCTTTCTTCACAGTCCCAATTTTTTCATATAGAAAATAATGCACTTCTTTTTCCCTNTCCTGCCTTCCAGCAGATCAACACTCCCCCCCAGCTTGGTGTCATCTGCAAATTTACTAATGGTGCACTCAATCCCTTCATCTAAATCATCAATAAATATATTAAACAGAACTGGCCCCAACACTGATCCCTGGGGGACACCACTAGTGACCGGCCGCCAACTGGATGCAGCCCCGTTCACCACCACTCTCTGGGCCCGGCCCTCCAACCAGTTCCTAACCCAGCACAGGGTGCCCCTGTCCAAGCCGTGGGCTGCCAGTTTTTTCAGGAGAATGCTGTGGGAGACGGTGTCGAAGGCTTTGCTAAAGTCCAGATAGACCACATCCACAGCCTTCCCCTCATCCACCAGGCGCGTCACCCGATCGTAGAAGGAGATCAGGTTGGTCAGACAGGACCTGCCCTTCCTAAACCCGTGCTGGCTGGGTCTGATCCCTTGTCCATCCTGTAGGTGCTGTGTGATTGCACTCAGGATGATCTGCTCCATAACCTTGCCAGGCACTGAGGTCAGGCTGACAGGCCTGTAGTTTCCCGGATCCTCCTTCCGGCCCTTTTTGTGGATTGGCGTGACGTTTGCCAACTTCCAGAACATAAGTAGCTAAGTTGAATCTCAAAATTCATGAAAAGTGTATATCATAATTCAAAACTTTACTTAAACCTTCCCTTCCAAACAATGTACAGCAAAAGACGAGTGAAAAATGACCAGCACAGTAAAAGAGTTCAGAAAATATATCAAAAAATGACATGAGGACTGGGGACATGTGAGAGCTGAGTTCAGGATTTTTTAACCTTATTGGAAAAGTGATAAAATCAATACCTTGATTTCAATCTTATCAATTTCTATGTGCACAGGACCTATCATTTCTATGTGACTGTGACTTGGTTCATTTTCTCTTCCACTTTGGCACTCTAGCCCCTTGATCATCCAAATGTAGACATATTGGTTTGTAGCCAGGCCCGTTATGATTGAAGCACACTGTCATCTTGATGCAGAAAAAGCAGCTGTGAATGAGAAGATAATACAGATTGGTCTGCACAGGGAATACCAGTAGGATATGGCTTGGAAGCTTGGGCTTGTTTCCTAACATATATAAAAGAATAGCATTGATATAAACTGAAAAATCTTTTCTCGAGGAAGAGAAGTTTGGAAGGGAGAGGGGGGAGATCAGAAATTCTAAAAGTTGAGGGTTTTTAAGTACTGAAACACTTTACTCATAATAGTAGTGAAACTTTTAAGTCAATATTGGACGTGTTTCTAAATATGTTCTATTTCAATCTCATGTTCTTGAGTTTGATGCAATAATTACTTCATGTGATTGTACCATGTACGTGAGGTAATCAGATCATAAAGGTCCCTCCTCCGATTTTAAAATCTACTTAACCACGTTCTCTTCTTATACACTCAGAAATTTTCCTCTGTGTGAATCTAAACATGCAGCCTTTTTCAACTGATCACCCCTTCTAGTATGTCATCGCCTCTGTCTTAATTAAATATTAACAGTCATCTAACTGAAAAGTGACATATATTTGAAATGAACATTATGTGAGTACTTTTTACAGTCATTTAAACTTTATAAGAAAGATAAATAACATGCATTGCAAAAATACAGCTTGCATTCTATGCACAAGCCATATTTTAAATTAATGCAGTACCACTACAAAATTTAAAGTTATTTCAAATGTATACTATTTAGCTGATTTTTAAGTAAAAATTAATAACATTATCTAAAAATATATGGCGTTTAATGTGTTTATTTTGTTCATGAATTATCAAACAAATGTCTGTAGCTTGCATAGTTAAAACTGTAGAATTCAGTTTTCTAGTTTGCCTAAAATTACTTTGTTTAAACATCTCTGATAATGGCTGTAATACAAGCAGTTCCCCACCCCTCCTCAAAAAATGCAATATTATCTCACTGATTGCATTGAAAAAAAACAGTAGCACTGCGCAAAAAACCCAAGTAAGACTTCAAAAATACAAAATCTCTGGACTTCAGAAGGAGAAAATAGCTAATTCTTCCAACTTATGTGAAAAGGGATCATTTTAGTTTCTGGAGACCTTGTATACAGTGGCTTATAATGCAGCTCAAAGAAGAGACCATACCTGGAACAGAAACACTTAGAAAACAGAAGTATGGAAGCCACCTGTTTTCTGTACAAAATACAACCACTCTAGACTGTCCTATAAAAAGCATATAAAATTACCACCCAATTAATTACACAAAATGTTTCTCACTGCTAACACAATGCAGAAAAATAACACTGACTTGCAAAATGTTCTCAGATCAGAAAGCAATGATAGAAGTACTCTGCTGTCTTCCACAGTTCTCAGGAGGAAATAGCAAGCCCTTTTGATTTCAATAAAAAGGCATTCTATAAATAAAATGTATTTATATCTTTGCAAACAAGCACAAGAGTTACACTGATCACAGCTTTAGAAATCTTGCCTAATTTGTCTATAATGCTTCGCAGCCCAGCTTAGCATCTGGATGTGCTGATTTTTATCACTTATAGCGATAACAGGGTTTCACTACTTGAACCAAGATCTCCTCAGGAATGAAGAACAGCTGGTGAAAGCTGAATAAGAAGTGAATGGGCACAAGAGACCACTTTGAAATGTTTGTATGTCTATTTTGTCGAACATATATATCCTCAAACTGTTAAATCAGTCAAATATTTAAGAGTTCTCTTGGAATTCCTTCTGTCAATGGCCTACCATACAATACCTACAGCAGTTTTCTCCTTTCCTAGACTGTCAGGAGATTCCATTTCATCTTTATGGATACCTATATTTATCAGCTGCCATTATCATTACCTACCTCAACCACAGCAGTGCAAAATTCCTCAGGAAGAAGTCATCGGCCATTATCAGATTCCCATCTACATTTTTCCACTGTAAGTACTGCAGCCTAGTTTTCTACTCTCTGCACTGATTTTTAACAGCAGAGAGCACCGAGTGGGATGTTTCAATTCTTATGTTCAAAATGCTCAGCATCTTGTGTCCAGCATGTCCAGGATAGAGATCACGATCAACAATTTCACTCCTCAGACAAAATAATGGTTTTAATTTACATGAATGGAGACACAACTTTCCTACAATAATCCTCCACTACACTTCTAAACCATCCTGTCATCTGTTGTAGTTGCAGTGGTCTCACCTCTTCTAACATGAACACTAAGGAACATACATATTTAAAAAAAAATCTCCATGTTCAAAAAATCTCCACTAACTGCACATGAAATTCCTCCCCCAGGGAGAGAATGTGAGACAACAAATCAAATGTAACAGATGTTAGTCATGTCATTTAATGCATGACTGAAAGACTAAAGATACTATGTTGATGAGGACAACATAAGTACCTCTGCAGAAAAGAATGGGATTAGCACATCAGTATCTATTGTTAAAAGTAAGGGAACAATATAAAATAAAAACAAAGACAATTCTCTTTTTCACATTTAATTAAATTGAAAACTATAGAATGACCAACAAAGAAGACTCAGAACTTCTAATTTGCTGTAAAGCCTGTCAAAACCCCAGAAGACTATGATTCAAAACGAACATTAAATCAGCCACAGATGACACACACACCACAATACTGTGGTCAAACTTACTGACACTAATAATACTCTTTGTGATGTCTTGTATTGTTCCTGTGTATGGTTTCAGGACGTAAATGGGGAGAACTTCATCAAAAACATTTCATGAACTAGGTACTGAATATTAAAATTCCTATAATCATTGTATTAATTATAGATATTATTACGGCAAGGACTAAAATTATTGTGGACTCAGACTGTCTTTAAACAAAACAGGATATTTGTTCTGTGCTTTTTAAAAAGCTATTATTAAAAAAAAAATAAAAACTACATCTAAAAAACCTGTACAATAATTGTATTTATTGGCAGTTACTTAAAAACCTCCGAGTACAACATAAACTCTCCTAAAATGAGCACTTAAATTTTAAATGTGTTTAAATATCATTCAAATATTTAAAAGATGCCAACCATACTCCTATATACTATTTGAAGTTAAGAAAATTATTAAAGTAGGTGGTCAACTAACAGTTCTTTTAAAAAATACCTGATATCAAACATATCTGTGGCATGCTCAGTGTAGTCTTTTCTCTTACAAAATTTCAAGTAGACAGGAAATGTAAGGTATGTTCTATAAAATCAAGCAGAACAGTAGCATCTGCAAGGACACTGTTATAATTAATGTATTTTATCTTAAATTGTCATGACTACTTAAAATTTATATAGCTCTATAAACATAAATCAATTGATTATGGATACTGTAAGCCATTTTTAAAATCAACAAAACACAAGTTCATTATCATTCATCCCCCAGGAAAGAAGGGCACATTCCCTATAATCGTTCTTAGAAGGAATTATATCCCAGGATTCCTGGCCTTGTATACAATTGATAGTTTAGAGCTTTTTAGCACTCAGAGACAAAAATCTTATTGTAATAGCCTTAGACTTTCCAGGTTTCTCATTTAAAAATAACATCAGGAACATATCCATATGCTGTGGCCATAATCTAGACATGGATGTCAGGCAAGCAAATACACGGGTCTTAAACAAGTCAAGGCTAAATCAGGCTTCAGGAAACAGAGTTAGACTTCCAGCAAGAATTATTATTTCTCTGCATTATGATATCACATAGAAGCCACAGGCAAATCCCTTCCTCCACTTTTATGTTAAAGATACAGAAAGAGAGACCTGGAGAGCTCTGTTTCCAAATTATTTGAAGATCATGCTCAAAGACTGCAAATATTTATGAACATGCCTGACTTCACACTGGTGTCTGCATGGACAAGGACCAACAGCAAGATTTAGCAAATACTGTGCTGCATTCTTATGAGGCCTAAAAAGTACCCCAAGAAAACTAAATTATACACTAAGTACAATTAATGGTGCTAATTATCCCTAAAACAGAATCCAGAAACCTGAAAATCTGACAAAGAAACTTTATGGATCTAGTCAACAGAAGGAAAAGAAGACTACTCTTCTGAACTTGAGTCTCTTCCATGACTTTGGGTAGCTGGCTGAGTTTTCTCTACACATTCGAAGTTTGAAATTATATGCAATAGTACCATGAATTGCCTTTTCGCAGAATATTCTTGGAGAAGTCAATATCTAAATGAACAGACTCATTCATGTTATAAACATGATGTTGATCTTTTAGATAATAACTTGTCTGGCCAGAAATTAAAGTAATGGGATGGAAATGCAGGTTTTTTTACACTCTCAGATGAAGTCTGTAGGACTACAAAGTCAGGCTCTCCAGGCTGCTTTCCTGTTAGCCTCTGAGGTTTTCTGCATTGCCTGTATAATATCACAGGATCAACACCTGGGATAATGAATGTCCCCTCAGACTTTTCACCCACTTCTTGTAGAAGGTGTGACTCTCAGATATCCTGGGTGAAAGGTTATGGAACGTATCCTGCTGGAAGCTATTTCCAAGTGCAGGAAAAGGAGAACATGTTTGAATTACCTGATTGCCACCCCGATGAGATGACCAGTTGTGTGGAGAAGCGAATGTAAAGATTAATGACCTGGTCTCCCATGGCATCCTTCTAGACAAACTAGGCAGACACAGACTGGACAAGCAGATGAAAAACTGGTTGTACTACCAGGCTCAAGGCACAGTGAACAGACATTGAAGTCCAAATGGTAGCCCAGAACTACTGATGTTTTTCCCCAGGATCAACCCTGAAGTCAACATTGTTTATTATCTTTATTAACAACATGAATGATGTCCATCAGCAGCATATCATTTATGAATGATCCCAAATCAATGGAAATCTGTCAGTATATCTGTCAAGGAGGGCAGGGCTACTGTGCAGAAGATATCAAAGATCTAGTAAAATGGCTAAAAGGAACATAATGAATTTCAAAAGAGATAAATTGAAAGTACAGCATCTTAGAAGCAACTCACAGCCCAACTAGTTAGCAAGCAGCTTTCCTGAAAAAAGACATGGAAGCCCTAGGGAAGAAGAGGAGCAGGAGTCCTCAGTGTCCCTTGCAGCAAAGGCCAACAATATCCTGAGCCATATTAGTAGTTTAGTCAGCAGGTTGATAGAAATTATTTTTCTCCTCTACTCAGCACTTTTGAAACCACATCGGGAGTGTTGTGTCCAGTTTGGCACTTACCACGGACACTGAAGTGCGTGCAGCAGAGAGCCACCAAGATGGTCACAGGTCTGGAACACTGACAGGCTAAGTAGTGCTTAACAAGAGAATAAGGCCAAGGGGAGCTCCAGACTCTTCTTGGAGGTGCAAGGTATAGGTATAGGTCAAGAGGTGGCAGACAACTTTGAAAATTCCAACTACTCATAAATAAAATGTGTTGTATTTTTGAGAGGGATAACATACCAGAAGAGGTTGCCCAGACAGGATGTGGATTCTTGAGTCCTTGGAGACGTTCAGAATTCAACAAGTTCTTTAACAACTTCACCTACTTGATCTTGCTTTGAGCAGAACCACTAAATGACCTCAAGAGATCCCTTGTAACCTGCACCACCTTATGACACTAAATTATACGAGATGATCTTCTGTTGTTTGGGATTGTATTCTGACCACCTTATTTCATTTCCTTATAAAAATATGTTTTATGACAGACTCAACACCATAGGTATTCATAAGGTGAGCCTACTGTATGTCTGATGATGCTCAGGCAGAGTTTAGGAACTTTCTAACTGTTTATTATGACAAGCTGAATCTCCTGTTTCTTCATGTTAAGACACACCCGTGCACATGCTAAGGCCCAAATGTAGACACGCAAAGAGCTTTAGAACAAGCACCTGATTATATGGCAATAGTTAGGGGTAGGTTAGAAGATAAATTTCTTAGACATCTGGATCTTACATATATTCCTAAGACTGTGAGTAACTTTAGCAATTTTAGAGATTATTCACTTTACTAAAGTTAAGCTTAGTTGTTTAAGGCAAAGTAACACTAGTTCATTACTAGTATCAGTGTTGTTTTGATTCTATTTCAAACAGAAATGGTTCATTCCATAAACAAGTATCAGCTCCACTTTTTATATTACATTTTATTGTTATCATTCATTACACCACTCATTCATTTCCAAATCTTAATGCAGTTTACAAAATCAGACATTCAAAGGAGGATTCAAGACGCATCTAGACAGATAAGATCTGTCATTTGGCTAAATAATAGAGAAGTACTAGTGTAAAAAAAAATTAATTATGATTTTTATTTAAGTAAGTACTGTCCAAAAGAAGGAGGCAAAGTATCACCTTAGCTTTGTCATCTGAAAAGCTGAAACAGCAAAATCTACCTATTTTCCATTTTTGAGATTGTTGGAACTTATTACAAAATGTACTAGCTGTAAAAAAATTAAATAGGATAATAAATATTTGTACTGAAAAGTGCAAACACGGTTCCTTTAATTGTTCTTACCTAAAACAAAATGCATTTAACAAGTAACTCTATCAAGCAACATGACAGGTGGGTTCTGACAGATGCCATTGATCCTTCTTTCTTTAATACAGAGCAAGCTGTCATTATGTGACAAAGTGAACATAACATTCCTAGAATCATTTAGGTTGGAAAAGACCCTTAACACCATCCACTCCAACCATTAACCTAACACTGCCAAGTCCACCACTAAGCCACAGTCCTAACATTTGCTTTGCAAAGGATTTTTAGGAAGCAGCAACAAGTGGACGGGCTACTCCCATTTTTTTATTATTTTTATTTTCAAAGCATACTGAACAAAGGGATAAATGAAACATCCTGAGGTTCATGGATATCAAACAGGCATTTCCTCTTTTTCAGTTCACAGAAGTTCACACAAGTTATCTAAGGACTTTCAATAAATTGATGTATAAAAGATATCTTCCTTTCTAATAGAGAACAAGAGACTTACAGTTTCAACAGCTCTCCCACCATGAAAAGTCATTCAAACCTGGGGACTAAAATAAATAGGCAAATGAAACATGCTCAGGACATCTGGACAAAATTTATGAAAGGGTATGATTCATGACTTTTCCAACTGGTCAAAAAATTTTAAAACTATGTGTATACATATTTGGAAGACCAGGGATTCTGTGACGTGTATCAATAAAAGCAGGAGTACTGGCTCTTATCAGTATTTCTTTTTAGTTTTACAAAAAAAGGAGGCAAATTCTGCTAGAACTCAAACCACAAATTTTAATATCCAAAAATAAGGGGAAGATATAGAAGACTAGCTATATATTTCTAACTAGCTCTCATAGCCAAAGTTTTAATCGCAGACTACTACAAAAATTCTACAATCTGTTATAGAGAAGTTAGACCATATGGTCGTAACGACACCTCTTTAGGAGGAGCTTCTCTTAGCTGTAAAATCGATGACTGAACATTTTAACTATGAACCATATTATGACTGAACATTATGACTATGACCCATGCTGCACTAAGTTTACGACGGTTTGAAACTTTTTGAGCAGAATTGACTAGTAACAGCAATTTTGTGTTTCTTTCTGAAGAGAGAGACTAAAATGTCACATTAAAAAAAATCTTAACTATGTCAAATGATGCTATTTCACTAGCATTATTTTTTAAATAAGATTTAAAAAAATCAATTTTCTCCTAAAATAGCAAGTCATTCTTAATTTTCATTATGATTTAGTTATGACATACAAATACACTGATCTTTCACTATGAATTTAATGCAGAAGTCTGCTTATACATAATGACACTGGTAAGTGGAATATTTAGTAGTTATCATAAATAAACAAATCAGCACAAATATTTCCCTCTAAATGTTTGGTTGAATTAATTTATTGAATGTTTCTAGTTCCACTAAAATGTGTTTATTTTTACCTTAAAATCTTTATAGTAACACAATGGAAATCAGCAAAAAAAATCGAACAACTCCACTTTCAGTAAGCAATTATTACACTATATATAATTAATGTATACATTCTTTTGTTCTTCCTTTACATTTACTGGTACAAAAGTAAAAAGAAGGAATTCTGAAGGCTGAAAAAGGTCTGATGTAAGCATGTGGTTTTCTCTGCCTTGAACAGGAGATTAATGTGACATCTGAACTGACACAATGATAACTGTAGGGTTAGTAAAAAAACACTACAACTTCCTGGGTGTAAGACTAGTTTACAAACAAATCTGTCAAGATTTGAAGATCTAAAGTTCAACCTAAGCAGTTGGGTTATTATGTTGGAAATGCGTTTCTTGAAGTCTCAGTTTTTCTGTCACTGTGCATCACTCCTAGCGAACTCAGGACACAAAGATGCTGAACAAGAAGGAATCCTACTTATGCAATAAATCAGCAATCTTGCATGTTGAATTACTATAAGGACTCTAAAAATGTCAAATGTCTTAGAACAATTCATATTGACAGGAAAAGACAAAATAAGCAGATAAAGTGAGACAGAAACTGAAAAAAAACTTTCATTTCAAAAAATATTTCTATCATCAAAGGACAGTGTGTCAGAAATTAGCCTTAACTGATGGGGAAGTACCAACTGAAGAGTGGGCTGTGTTGGAATATTTATTTAGTCATTAGACAAATTGCATCCCTTCATCTCCTGCGACCCACTAACCAAAGCAAGAGGAGCAAGCATTCATTCCATTGATTCTAAGAAATACCCCAGCCAGTCCAAAATTTTAATAAAAGGCATCTCAGGTAGCGACTTGTAAATCAGAGAAAAAACTTTGAAGGCAAGACACCTAATCTGTCTTTCCCTTCTTTGCCTTTTACTTCCTCTTTCGTTTCACCTCCCACTGCCACTAGATCAGCAACTTCCCCCACAGCCCGGCACTCACGCCTGGAGCACCCCCATGAGCCAGCGCTCAGTACGACAGGAACTGATGGTCCAGGCTAACAAGATTTTCTGTCTGTTCTGTTGCACTTCCAGTGACTGGTAAATGAAAATTAGCACAAACATACGTCTTTTTCTTGCTTTCTTTTCCCTCCCCTGATGAGTGTTTTTCAGTAAAAGGAAGAAGAATCAAACTAACAGAGCTAAAGCCCACCTTGACTAGTTCTCTGCTTTTTCCTGTTGGAACATCTTAAGAATGTCAGATGTTACGAAGAAGAGCTTTCTTTTTAAAAGCTCCCTAGCCAGCATGAAAAAACTCAGTGGTAGCATTAAGAAAAAAGTGTCATTTAGCATTCTACCTTTTCAAAATGTTTCCATCATCTTTCTTCTTTTCCTGTCACTTAAACAAGAGTTTTTAAGAATTTTTTTAATGGTCATAGCATTTTAAAAATAATTAACTCTCTACTATATTTGTCACTTTTTTTTCAATGGTCATCCTTTCTATAGGGTTAAACAGGTAACTCTTCTCAAACCTTTTTATTTTTTTTTAGCAGCTCGGCAATGTAAAGCAATAATGTTAAACTATTTGCTAAACTCATTTATGCCCTCAAAACTGACTCCTCTGTGACAGCGCAGCCAGTCTATTACTATTAATCTGCACCCTGGCAGCCTCCTGATTCTTAAATGTTGTATGTGTAAATGAAGTATGAGACAGCATGACTTCTCCTACACCAAATCAGAATTTTCAATCTCTAAACAGAAAAAAAACACAGGGTAAAGTAATCCAATATACAAGTTAGTAATACCATACAGAGGCAGGGCGGGTAACCATGATGGGGTCAGTAGGAAAGCTTTCTAACTAAAGAACAAGCAGCAAAATTATTAGTTTCATAATAATGTTTGAGAAAAATTGATGCAATTTAATGAACAAAGAACTGAACTGTAATTTATTTCTCCTAACCGCCGATTACATTGTGATCAAGAAAAGTTATTGGTTTGCTGCAAAGACAGAAAGGCCCATGATCTGCAGCTATTTAAGTCTTCCATTTTACCAACCACTAAAATATTAGCATAGTATTCAAATTATTTATTTTCAAACTGATATAAGACAGAGCAAATAGTAAATACATAACATTATTTCATTTTATATAAATATTAAGTACGCTTCAGAAAGTCTTTTAAATAAAAGTTTCCCTCTCAGAAAAAAATATCCTTTCGTATACTACAAATACTTTTCAATAAAATTCTAGGATTATTCAGAATCTTAGAAAGAAAATCTACAAATACATATAGCAGGACATATGGGTTCTTTCTGCGCTTTAAACAGGCTGCATGAATCACAGCTGAGATACAGCACTGCCCTCCTCACCAGCAGCCAGCAATGGGAAGTGAACACTCCTGCTCCACAGTACCTTGTGCATGTAAGCACAGGCCAAGTAATACAGAGCCTCTGTAGTCACAGGCTGTTGTGGAGAATGACACTGACATGTGTTCTAAAAATAATATGTCAGCAAGTCAATTATTTATTCCATGTTTACACCAATCAAGCCAGTTGCTCTCTTAACTTCAAATCTGATTATACCTGATTCACTTAGCATTTTAAAAATAATTAACTCACTACCGTATTTGCCACTTTTTCTCTGCTTTGTAATCCTTAATAGTACAAAAAAAAAGTTATATAAAGCATAAGCAACTCATGTATTGATTACAGACAATTAAGCAAACTTTCCTACCTATTCTCAATAAAAACATGTCTTCAATGCATGCTTGAAAACAAATTCAAATTCTCTTTTTATGACTTTACATATCAATTCTGTAATATGGGAGGCATATCATGTTTGAGGTGTAAGTGTACACTGACAGAAAACAGCCTTCTGATTCTCCCACAAAAATACTTACAGTGGAAAAAAAAATATTCCTTTACACTTGAGAGTTGTTCTAGAGTTCTCTCAGTGCTGCCAGAGACCACAAAAAGTGCAGACAACATTTTTCTGAAAATGAAACAAATTTTATTTCAATTTACTGGATAATTTTTCACTCTCCTATATTTTATGTTACTTTTAATTTCTATTCATTTTTAGGAGAGTGATTTACCAAAATTTCTTTTCCTGATATAAGAATTTGTATATGATGAAGAATGTAATTGAATAAAACTCATTAGTTTAATTTAAAATTCACAGGATTTAAAGTTTAGCAACCATAAAGCACCAAGATCTTTATTCAGGGGTTTTGCCTTTTTTTGTGCTTTCTGAAAGGTAATAGATTCAACCACATGTACGTGGAAGTCCATAATTTCATTTTCACTTAGCCATTCTTCAAACATAATGTCATGATGGGTTGCCTTGAGCCTCTTCTTTTCTCATCCACTGTAGAAAAGACACAATATTTCATACACAGACATCAGCTCCTATATCCTAACTAATGTAAAGTTGATATCCTATTGAGTTTTTAGAGTAGATTTCATATTTTATTTTTAACAATGTGTTACTTTCTGTTAACAATGTGTTACTTTGTCATAGAATATTTTTCTATGGTAAGAAATCAAAATGAATTAATTAAGATGCTAAAATTTAAAAGAAAAAAAGATACATATGTATATGGGAATTCAGGCAGGTATAGGTTAATGAATATTCTTCTTTATTAATAGACAAGGATGACCATGCACTTCCTATTAGAAAATACTATTTTCAATTTAGAAAACTTTGTCACTTTTCAACCATTTGGCCTGACACTCTACATCACAGGTTTTATGTTATTTTCCTTTAAAAATCTCTATATAGGTCTCTATTTACATAAACAAAGCTGCAAGAGAACAAACTGCTTTATTTTCAAAAAAAAATGGCTAAAAAAAATCTGATGATACCTTATTGAGAAACAGTCTTTGGAGGAAAGCCCTAATATTTGACAAAGGATGTGCCATTGGACATATGGAAACCAGAAAAAAAAGCCAACTCTGAGGGTAACTTAAGATCACATATACTAAAGAGAATTCTTATATTTTAGAAGCCAAATCCTCCAGACATTTCATCTGCAAGGAGAATCTTCTAACCTGGGCTGAACACAACCATATCTAAAACGATAGCTCTGAGCTTCTGTGAGTCATATCAGGTTTTGATCCAGACAGTTGAAATGAGAATAGAAAGGCTCTTTTTCCTGCGCTCCCTGCTGGGTTCGGGCATCTTACAGGAAAGCATTATAATCCTCTATAAATCCTAATATGTGTTACACTTATTTCCCAACTCAGCTAAAACCAGAACCCACAACTACCACGCGTTCCTCTGATAATATTGCTGACAGTCACTGGCAGCATATCGCATCATGCTTTTTCTATGCATTCAGGCAGAAATCAAGGAACAGTCACTGCTAATACTTTATTATCTCCTGTAACAGAGATAAGAGTTGTCATTCTAAAGGTTCCACCCTTACAGGGATCAGTGCAAGGCAACCCGATGAGCTATCTTTGCACACCATCACTTCTGTTGACAAAAATGATGACCCGAAGAGTTAGAATATGCATTAGAAAATTGGTGTCGTTTCTGTGTTCTCTACTTGGATTCTATGCATGTGTTAAAATAATTACATGATCACACATGTTTTTACTAAAGATTTTATGTCAGCACAGTTCAACTAAGTAGCAGATATTTAATATTTTGTGTTCTTCTTGTTTCCTCATTTGCTCCAAGCTGAATTTAATGTATACTTTCCAAATCCTGTTCTCACCACATAATTCAGTATTTCCAATAGACTTCTCAGTTATCCTTGCTGCTATAATCTGTACCTTTAAAAAAGTAAGGTTATTTATCACTAGTAGTAATTTTTGCAAGATATATGATCCACAGACAGTTTTCCACAAAGTGTGAGAATCACATTTAGACACTCAAGCCTTTTAGCTTGAGAGTTCGCATGCATTCCACTATTTCCCATGCTGCTTTCACACAGCTGTAAGGCAGAACTTGTCTGGCAGATGTTACATCACCTCTGGAGGTCACTGAGACACCATGCTTAGCAAGAGCTGTTGATCTGCAGGTTCTCTGTGCAGTTGACACTCATCACTGCCTCAGGCAGCTGTTCCTTCCCCCCCACTGTACGTCGAAATTTCTTAGTGATTTCATACCACTCAAGAAACAATTTTTATAGCCTTTGCTCTGAGGGTCTTTGTTTGCCTCTGGTTCGGAGACAGTAAGACAACATAATTTTTCTTTAATATACATAAAATGTAAATTATTTTATACAGCCAGGATGGAAAGTGAGATGCAGGATGTGAAGCAACGTTTCAGTTCTGGAACAATTTACAATTTAAAAAAGGGAAGAATTATCTTAACTTGAAGAACATTTCAGAATCTATCTTGGATCCCTTTCTAAGTGAAATCTTACTCAGAAAAACATACAGGGAGAATCATCCATAAGACTTTTTCTACTTTTCAAGCAAAAATGGCAGCCAACACCAAAAAAAAAGATGTGTTTGTCCAGAGTTGAAGGAATGGCTTTATTACCAAAGAATAAAACACAGTGAAGCACATGGGCACCAAATGAATCAGCCATCACCATCAGTGATGTCATTTATCAATGCCTGAATGGAAGAGAAAGGTCACCTCAGGGTACAATAGGGAAGAAAGAACGTTTGAGGAACTGGAAGTAGAACAAAGGAATGCTGCCGCACTCTCGCAGTGACCTGAATAGCTGTGTATCACAAGTGAAAGACATGACTTTGTTCTACACAACACTACTCGATTCCAAATAATCCCCTCTTCTCATATCTCTATTGTGGAGTTTCTTAGAAGGGATCTCTGCAGGTGTGTGTCATTTGGCTGGGATGGAGTCAATTTTCCTTACAGCAGCCTGTACGGTGGTGGGTTTTTTTGGATTTGTGACTAACAGTGTTCATAACACACTGGAGTTCTGGTTATAGCTGAACAGTGCTTGCACAGTGGTAAGGCTTTTTCGCGTCTCTCCTTCCACAAGTAGGCAGACACTGGTAAGAAACTGGGGGGATAAACAGCTGGGACAGCTGATCCAGCTGTCGATGAAAAGGATGTTCCATACCATATGATATTTTGCTGAGTAATAAAAGCTCAAGAAAGGGACATGGCAGCAGGGAAAGTCATGGTCATGATGTTGGTGCTGAGGCCAAGCTTACCAGATATCAGTTAAATATCTCACTGCCAGCGGAAAGCAGGGAATAAATTTCTTTGCTTTGCTAGTAAGTGTAACTTTTGCTTCACCTATTAAACTGTCTTTATCTTGATCCACAGATCTTCTCAACTTCCTTTTATTTTTCTCCCCATCCCACAGGAGAGGGAAGGGAGTGAGCAGCAGCAGCAGCAGATCTTCCTCTAGTCCCTCTGTGCAATAGGAAAGAGCATGCTAATATGGTCAAAATTATGTTGTAAAGACCAGTTCTTCAGACGAAACATGCTATGTATTAGACTAAATTTGAAAATTCCTTTCTTGTTCAAGCATAAGTCGAGAGAGAAGCCCCTCTGACATTCTGATTAGATTGATCTAAGTTGCCAGATTGGAAAATATCTAGCAAAACTCTCAGACAAGTAGTTTTGAGACTTTTTTGCAGTTCCTTCCCCTTTCTGAGCTCAAACGTCTGGCAATCACTGCAATTCTTCCAAACATGTCTTCTCCCAGACAGACATCCAAGAAGGTAAGAATGGCTGTCTGACAGACGGATGCTGAACTGCATACCAAGCAAGGCCTGAAGCCAGAGGATTTTTTAAGAAGCAGACTTGTGAAGAAAATAAACCAAGGTCCAGGAAAAAGTTATAAGAAATTAACTTTCCTGATGAATATGAACAGCCAGGAAAGGAAAAAAGAGTAAATAAAATGTAAGTAAAGAAAGAAAATACAGAAACAAACAATATAAACAAAAAAATAAACCACAGTAGACAATCAAAACAAAGAGAAGCTATTCCAGCTTAAACATATGGCATCCAGGATGTGTCTCATTTATTTGCATTTCTGCGGAAAGTATATAGGGCTGAAGAGGAGTATGCTGCACATAAATCACTAAGGATAACAAAGTTCTTGAGACCATTTTTTTATAAAAATCACTCAGTCAATATTAGAATCATAGAATCACAGAATTATTTGCGTTGGAAGGGACCTTAAAGATCATGTAGTTCCAACCCCCCTGCCATGGGCAGGGACACTTTCCACTAGCCCAAGTTGCTCAAAGCCCTACCCAGCCTGGCCTTGGACAATTTCAGGGATGGGACATCCACAACTTTTCTGGGTAACATGTTCTAGTGTCTCACCACCTTCACAGTAAAGAATTTCTTCTTAATATACAATCTAAATCTGCCTTCTTTCAGTTTAAAGCTATTACCCCTTGTCCTGTCACTACATGCCCCTGTAAAAAGTCCCTCTCCCTCTTTTTTATAAGCACTATTTAGGTACTGAATGTTCTATAAGGTGTCCCTGGAGCCTTTTCTTCTCCAGTTTGGACTACCCAAACTCTCTCAGCCTGTCTTCATAGGAGAGGTGGTCCAGCCCTCTAATCATCTTTGTGGCCCTTCTCTGGAATTGCTCTGACGTGTCCATGTCCTTGTTATGCTGGGGACTCCAGAGTTGGATGTAGCACTCCAGGTGGGTCTCACCGGAGAGGAGTGGAGGGACAGAATCCCCTCCCTCACCCTGCTGGCCACGCTGCTTTTGGTGCAGCCCAGGATATGATTGGCTTTCAGGGCTGTGAGAGCACATTGCCAATTTGTGTCAAGCTTTTCATCCATCAGCACTTCAAAATCTCCTCTACTCCCTGCCTAGCCTGCATCTTGGTTTCAGATTGCCCCAACCCAAGTGCAGGCTTTTACACTTGGCCTTGTTGAACTTCATGGATTTGTACGGTTTAGGAACTATGCAATCAAAAATAAAAGGAAATAACTATGTCCTCAGTCA
Source organism: Oxyruncus cristatus (assembly GCA_013399855.1). Lineage (NCBI taxonomy): Eukaryota > Metazoa > Chordata > Aves > Passeriformes > Cotingidae > Oxyruncus > Oxyruncus cristatus. Next base: position 963,494 of record VXAY01002772.1, on the reverse strand, counting down.
TCAGTATAGTTCTTTACTGTATACCTACTGATACAATGCTTAGACTTGTTTTAAAAGAATCAAGTAACAAGAGTTCTGGCAATCCCTGTAACAGACTACCCCATAGACTAATAAGTTCTCATTCCCAGAATATTTTCATTAAGAATACTTTGTGGTTTTTTCACTTCTCCTTTATTTGCTTCTAAAATTGTGTAGACTGCTAGTTTCTTCCCTTTTTTACTATCACTTGACCCTGCAATAACATTAAACAATAAAACACTCTTATAAAAGGAAAAGCATACTTTAAGAAAATAGGCCTTTCTATTAAATGTGCCATCCTGCTTAAAAAGTTTAAGTGAGTCTCCATTCACAGTTTTGTCAGTTGTTAATTATGCTTTCATGCCATTAATTATGTGTATTGGGTCTGGCTGAGCTGGAGTTCATTTCTCCACAGCTTCCCTTGCTTTGCATTGGTAGCTAGAAGGGTGTTGATAACACACCAGTGTTTTGGCTACTGCTGAGCGCAGCATCAGCACTGTAACATTCCTTCTGGGAGGGGACAAAATAGGCCAGCTGACCCAAACTAACCAAAGGGATGTTCCATACCCTATGATGTCAGGTCAGATATAAAAGCTAAGGAAAGAAGTAGGAAGGGGGGCATTCATTGTCTCCAATGGCTGCCTGCTGAGAAACCATTACACAAGCTGAAGCCCTGCTTCTCAGGAAAGTGGCCAGACATGGCTGCTGATGGGAAATAGAGAATAAACCTTATTTTTCGCTTCGCTTTTGCCCGAATAAACTGCCTTATGCCAACCCACAATTTGTTTTCCATCTTACTCTCTCTCCCCTTTATGGCTGAGAAGGGAAGGGACAGAGAGGCTGTGTGGGCACCTGGCATCCAGCCAAGGTCAAACCACAACATTGTGCTATCAGAAATCTCACTTAACTGTTCCAGTCATATGAGTTTCTAAATGTTCAGATGACTTTTGTGCAGTTGTCTCTCCTTCTGGTTGGAAAAGCAATTTGGTGTTTACCAGCCACTCAGCAGACGAGCCTATTTCATATCTACCTCTATCTTAAGTCTGTTTAGCAACAGTAAGACAAAGTCAAGTTAATTAAAGTTTAAAAGTAAGCAAAAGTAATCTTTTCCTTCAAAAACCGTTAATTCTTGAGACAAAACAAAACAAAAACAGACTTAATTTGTCTAGATTTAAGCAAAATCTTCAGCTATGCCACAGGGAAACAAATCAATCCTTTTTGGAACTGGCCCAAAGTGGCATCATTGCACCCTATTGAAAGATGAAGCATTAATCTGAAGAAAGGTAAATAGCAAATTTCCTCTATAATCAATCTTAGAAATTATTGTTTTTTAAATTTGTCATTAATGTTATAACAGTAAGAACACAATGCACACTTCTGCTGGCACTGCCAAGGCAGGCACACCACTAGGACTGAGGCAGATCAACACTGCGCAGGATAAACTCACTGACCCGAGGTAAAATCACAACAGAGTTTGTGATGAGAGCCAGACTGACAGGGCCACATGGGCCTGGGACCACTGAAACAGTGACTCCTCAAGGAGCAGCTGGGCACTGTGAGGCTGCATGTCCCCACAGCCTCCCTCCCCACACCTGGAAGTGACAGGGCTGGGGACCTCTGAGAAGTCCTGGGGATGGGGACAGTGTAGGTGGCAGCAACAGTAGTAGTAGCAGTGGAAACACTGAGGGCTCTGGACAATGGAGGCTCCCACAGCTCTGCCCCTGGGGTGAGGTGTGGGCACCCTGCAGCCCTGCATCCAGACTGTCCTCATCAGCCTGACTTCTTCTGGAATTACTCATTAGTGACATAGACAATGGGATCAAGAGCACCCTCAGCAAGTTTTCAGGTGACAGGAAGCTGAGTTGACACTTGAAGATAAAGTTGACAAAAGAAGAATGGGATTTTATCCAGGAGGACCTGGACAAGTTCAGGAAGTGGGCCTACATGAACCTTAAGAGATTTAAGTCCAAGTACAAGGTGCTACACCTGGGTTGAGGCAATCCCAGACATGAGTACAGACTGGGAGATGAACTCATCGAGAGCAGCCCTGTGGAGAAGGACTTGATGGTTCTCAGAGGCAAAAAGCTGGACATGACTCAACAATCCACCCTTGCAGCCCAGAAACCCAAACACATCCTGGGCTGCAACAAAAGCAGCATGGCCAGCAGGTCAAGGGAGGGGATTCCACGCTTCTACTCTCCTCTCTTGAGACCCCACCTCTAGTACTGCATCCTGCTCTGGGTTCCCTAGCACAGGAAAGACATGGACATGCTGGAGCATGTCCAGAGGAGGGCCACGAAGATGATTAGAGGCCTGGAACACCTCTCCTATGAAGACAGCCTGAGAGAGTTGGGATTGTTCAGCCCAGAGAAGAGAAGGCTCCAGGGAGACCTAATTGCAGCCTTTCAGTATTAAAGGGAGCTTATAAAGCAAGGAAAGCAACTTTTTAGATAGGCAGACAGTGATAAGACAAGCGGAAACAGTTTTAAAGTAAAAGAGGAGATATTTAGATAAGATGTTAGGAAGATGTTCTTTACTGTGAGGGTGGTAAGACATTGGAATAGCTTGCCCAGAGAAATTGTAGATGCTCCATACCTGGAGGTGTTCAAGGCGAGGTTGGATGGAGTAACCTCATGTAGTGAGTAGCAACCCTGTTCATGGCAAGAGGGTTGAAATGAGATGATTTTTAAGGTCCCTTCCAACCCGAATCATCCTATGATCTTGTGATCTCTCCTCACAGGAGGCCATGTAAGCAACGGTAACGCTGACCCTGAGCTTTGCTCCTGGGCCATGCCATCTGCTCTGTGGAGCAGGGAGGTCACCTCACTCAGTATTGGCAAACATATCTGTGATTAAGTGCGCTGCTGGTATAGAAGCTGATTGAGTCTCCACACTCCCAGTTCCTTCTAAGACTGCTACAGCCAGTTGTGCCAGATCATGCATTTAAGAAGCCAATATACAAAAATCATCCATACTCATATAATGACTAGGAATGGTGAATTATTTGCAGAATAAAAGAGGATGAGAAATCCAAACTGTAGTAAAACAAGAAATAAAAATTTGGTGTAAAAGTACAGGCAAATATCAGAGAAAGAAGAAAAATTTTAAAGATCAGCTATAAACCACCGGGGACTGGTTTAAGCAGGAAATTAGAAGATTGCTTCCAGCTATGAAAAGAATGGTGTACTAGTACACCTTCAGTAACAAAAGGGAGGGATTATTAAGACTGCTTGTCTGAGAGCTAGGGTTTGGACTTGATGACCTAAGAATCATTCATCTTTTCTAGGACTCATCTTCCATTCAGCTACATACTAAAAAAATAAGAATGAAGAATAATCATTAGTTTTCCTCTAAAAGGCAAAAGAATCAATGAAGTTTTAATTTGGTACAAATATGTGTATACCAGTAGAAACTTGGCATTTCCCCCCTTTTCCTCAAACACTTCCATATATTTAGAAGTACACATGTGCCACAAATAAAAATATCTACATTTTCAATAGTGAGCTATAAAGGTGCCTTGGATATTGAAACATACCGGTGAGACTTAGGAAAGTCTTCAGTAGATATTTCTGTGTGTTATGTGGAATCCTCTGGCTTCTAGGAGCCTTGTACTTTTTTCTAGCACTGTTTTCACAGAACACAGTGCAAATGCAATGCAGTAGGTGTATTATAAGTTCCCCAAAGCTATCAGAAAACACTGTAACGTCAAATTTTCTACATGTTACCAAAACAAATCAAACAAAATAAACTCAGAGATGGAAATGGCTATTAAAGGTTTTAATAAATGAATTTTAAAACCTTAACACCTGGTAAGAACAGTACTCCATCTGTTCTGTTATCTAAATTATAGTCACATATATCATTTTAACAAGATTTCCAGATAAGTAAATAAATCTTGTACTATGACCATACACACATATGTCTATATTCTCTATGTTCCAGTTAGTACGGCTTTACTCATTTTAAGGTAAAATAAATTATTTACAAAAATTCCAAACAAAAAGGGCAGCAAATTTTATTGCATAAAATCATATTCACGTTTAGACCACATTTTTTATAATTTCCCTTACATTTGCATACATAACTACTCCAGTCTAACACCTAATAAAAAAAATATCTCTTGTAGTTCTGAGGTCCAAAAAGATTTAAGTTCAATAACTGGGGCATTAGAGGCAAGTGAGCAACAGTCATATTCAAATCAACCTATTATCTTATCAATTTAATAAAATTAGCAAACTACAGGAATTCTCCATCTGTACTGTACTTAGGACGAAACAAATCTGTGAAAACCTTCATGTGGAGCATTAAAAAGTTTTAATTAAAATATATGTGTTTAATCCTGTATCTAGTGCATTCACAATTTAAAAAGGCAGTTCTCAAAGCTTGGATATTGTCATCCAATTGCAAGGCAAATATGAAAAAATAAATTTTGGTGACAAAATTCTCCAATGGTGCAAAGTTGCTGAAATCTTATAACTAAAATGTCAGATAATATTCACTGTGGGTATGTAAAAAGTATTGCACATGACTAAAATAACCCTAGCTACAGATATAAAGCTCTTTAACAAGTTAGCTATTATGTTCCAGTGATGAAAAATCAACTTATAGTAGATCAAAAAAAGCAAAAGCAATAACTTCAGAGTTTATTATGAAAGACAATATACTACTATATCACTTGTTAAATATGTGGTATGCTCATGTATTTAACCTTTCAGTTATAGATTATGCCCCACAGAAAGAAGAAAATTTATTAAAACAAACTAACAAGAAGACCAATAATGGTGATCAGAAGTGGAGAATGATTTCCATATTGTAAAATCTATGCATGGTCCTTTTAAAAACCCAAGATCAAACTGAGATAAACTGAAGATGTCTAAACTGTAAAAACAAACAGTTGAGTAGGCATATAAAAAATTCTGTCTAAAGAGAATGATTGTTGTCAAGGTACATATGTTCTCATACACAGCAAAACAGGCTATAAAACTGCCTGTTGAGACATTCTTTCTTAGACATTCCTGACAGGCCACTGTCAAACATATCAGCCTAGATACGGGTCCAATTTGGTAGTTCGTACATTTTAATCATTTAGGCTGATATTCACAAATAAAATTGTTTTGTCTGTCTTTTGTATTATGGAGAAGTTGAGACAAAACAAAGTATTTCTTAAAAAAATTAAAAGAGATTTGCAATGCCCGGGTAATCCACATCACTCCTCACTCTGCAATGGACTCCAAAACCGGTGTAGACCAGCCTCGCTAACAGTCAAGATGGAACAAGTGAGATTTTGTTCCAAATCTTACAGAAAACCTAGAAAACCACGGAAAAAAAAAATTATTTTTATTCCTGTTCTGTGGAGAGAGGAGGGGAAAGGCACATCTCCTCTAGTATTTAAAGATTAGTTCCTGAATTCCACTGTATGTTCTAAATAAGTCAGGTTATTAAAAATCAGGGAAACTATGGTTTCTCTTACTATTTCAGTTCCTGATTTCTCTGACCTTTGCAATATGTACATCAAGTTATACATCAGAAGACTCTGAGAAAGGCACAGTGCCACATTTCTTTCCCAGTACATTTATCAATGAATAATCAATAATTACTTAGAACAGAACTCCAAAGAGTTAGCAACATACTAAATCACACCTGTCTTAACCTCATTTTACTATTGCCCATGCATAATTTTCTCAAGAGAATGGCAAACTTAGTTCCTCATATTCCTGTGGAAACTGAAAAATACTACTTATTTCTTCACCACAATTAGTGATGAAAATATTAAAAGTCTAAGGATGCACTCACATGTTGGAGTTTGCTAATCTTGGTACATGACTGTACTATTTGCTGAATTAGTGAAAGCCCACTTTGGCCCCAAATCAAAACAAAGTCTTATCTGATTCTTCTGCAAAACCCCAATTTCACATATACATCAGCTATATTCTGTAACATTTCTCTTGAATGAAATATCATTCCATAGCGAATAATATTCAGATATTGTGCATTTTCAAAATAATTTCAAAACCCAACATCTATATCCCCAGCTTCCACAAAAGGTCTCACATTATTTTTAATTCTTTTCCTCACCAACCAGGGGAACAACAGGGGCTAGTGTTACACACCTGATATCAAATGTTATTGCCAGCTACATGACTCATGCCCAGTAAACAGATCTATTGATAGGTATTACAAAACAGAAAACATATTTGGTTTAGGAAATCCCTTTAGTTGTAGTGTCTTCTTGTAAATTTGCCTGTACAAAGTGAAAATAATGGTCTAGGTTTAGAAAACTTTTTCTGAGCATGCATTTACACATCTGTGACTATTGTGCCTATTAATTCTCTGGGTCCCATCCACACCAGCTTCTTCTGTGGCCTTTACCATACCATATGCTGCAAAGTTTGAGAGATGGCATAACATTTCTTTGGTGTTATGTTCCTCAAAAAAAAGGCCTCTAGATCTAGATTTTTCAATCTCCAATTGTGCTGTATCCCTTTTCATACATTTTCTTCAACACTGTCCTAGCAATTACTTATAAAAATTACAAACTGAAATTCCTGCTGTCCCTGAGACATTTGAGCCTCATGAATTGACAACTTTTAATCCACAATTATTTTGGCTTTTGAGGAAAAATTGAGAGCTTAGTTTATTACAGGCATTGCACGCCTATGAAAGTAATCCCATTTTGCACTTGGCAAAGATAGAATGGCTTTTCTGGCTCTGTAATCTGACAGAGGGACAACAGCGCACCCAATCTGTAAAGGCTGGAACTTACAAGGGAAGGTAGGTCCATAGGCATCCCAGAAGTGGCAGAATAGCATTTTGGAAATACCCACAGAGTCATTCACACACGAGGGGCAATGATCTGCCAAGGCTTGAGAGGTGTTGAGCTTTGGATCAATAATTTAAGGAAAAGGAAAAGGATGAAACAAGGGCTAAGTATGGGCATAGCTATAACAAATAATAAAAAAAAATATATATATAAAAGATGTTTGGTGATTTTACATGGCCATATCACCAACAGACTTTCTGATCTGTATCACTTAAAAAAAACCAAAACCAAAACCAAAACAACTAAGCAACCTCCCTAAAACTCTCTCAAAAAGTGCTCAGAAGTCCTTTAAAATATTTGTGCATAACACAGTACAATATATTCCTGGTGGGTGGTCATATAACCGTTTGAGTGGCCTCTTTTCTACATGTTCTGTAGACCAAATAGAAGACAGCAGATGAACACAAAATTAAATAGAAATCTTGATTTCAATAGACATTCTCAAAAAGTAAGTCTCTAAACATTTTATTACGCTAACATTTGATGAAGATCTGATATCCTCTATTTCTTCATGCTCTACCTGGAACAAATGGGCAGTGACTAAACTCTAAAAACACAAACTTTTTAGTGAAAAGCCAAAGATTGCCCACTGGTCTTCTCTTACCTTCTAATTTTTACTGAAGGTAAAAAAAACCTCCTTTTCAAAATCACAGAATCACAGAATCATTAATGTTGGGAAAGACCTCCAGGATCATCAAGTCCAACCTTTGGCTGAATACCACCATGTCCACTAAACCCTATGGAGGAGTGCCACGTCTAATTGTTTTCTGAACACTCCCAGGGATGTTGACTCCACCACTTCCCTGGGGAGCCTGTTCCAACGCTTAACCACTCTTTCACCAAGAAAATTTTTTCCTAATATCCAACCTGAACCTTCCCTGGTGCAACTTGAGCCCATTTCACCTTGTTCTATTACTAGTTGCCTGGGAGAAGAGAGGCACAACCTCCCACCTCACCACAAAAACTGAGGACACAAGGAAGTTTCAAATTTTTTCTTTATTCAGAATTGTCCAAATGTCTCTTTTTTCAGACTAATCTTCTGTCATTTAGCCTTTCAGACTTTTTGGTTGGACTGCTGTTTTCTAACAGAAACTGACAAAAAAAAAAATTAAACAACCCAAATTTCTGAAGGACAGAAAGAACATGATTTCAATTCCACCACTGCATTCTACTCCAGAGAGAAGCCCTGAAAATCTTCTTGACAAGCTTCCCATGTTTTTACTCTGCCACAGATATCAGGTACAGAAACTGAAGCAAAAAACTTTCAGAACATCAAAACTGATCATCAATCCATGAATTATTTCCAAGATAATAAAAAGTTACTCCTCAGTTTCAAGGACCTTCAGAAAAAAACATTATTTTTCAAGAAAATGGCTGCCTATCTGTAAGAAAGAGTCTGGCAAATTTGGTTTTATTTGCTATTTTTATCAATGGCACAACAGCACTCCATGCTTTCACACAGATTTGCATGTGTTGCCTTAAACAGGGAATAAACACAATTCCAGAAAAACATGCCATAGAATCATTCAGACTTGAAGCAAGAATGGTGAAAAATAGAGGGAAGTAGTTATAGTCTTCCAAGTGCAGATGAGCAATTTGCTTCACCCACAAGTCAAGCTTTGTCACTTGGAATGCTAAACAAACTCGGGAAAAAAATATGAAAATAAAATCTATAGTTATTCTTAGCATATCGTGATAATTTCCCCAATGGAAAGTAGACTGTAATTTAGTCTTATAATAAAGGTGTAAGACCACATTCTCAGCTAGTACAATTCAGCATCTTCCAAAGTTTTTTTCTGATTAGAACTCTCACTCTTCATCATTTGGAACAAAGTCCAAACATAGTACAGAAGAAATCACATTTTTCTCCAAGTTGTTTGTCTGTGAATAGCTCAGAGAGCTTCCCCTTATTCTCTTGCCTTTTCTCATGCAGCTACCTATTCTTTTTTCAGAGATTGACTCCTGACTAAGAGGGCAGCTCTCTGAGTCTGTGGAAGTGCTCCAGTAAAGTAGTCCTGGCAGAACAGCCCAACATGAAATTCAGATGGTGGAGGAAGCTATAAACCAGGAAACAGAAGAGTGTTATTCTCAGGCCCCAGCCTTTTGTAAGAAAACTGTTCCAAAATTTTTCAAATTCTGATGGTGACAGTGAACAAAAAAGAAACCACACTAAAAAACGGATGAAGTGTGAAACACTCCTTACTTTTTATGTTGATCTCTTTGATTGATCTCTTTAAGATCAAGAAAAATGAAAAATTCTACCATATGTCTGACTAATTTACTCCAATTATATTTAAAGAAAATAATTAACAAAGATGCAGCCTTCAAAGAAATTTCAGGTTGACATTTGTGTTAGTCCTAAGTGTTTATTACTATTCTCCTATTTCACTTATAAATGTTTGTTCTTGCCTCTTGTATATTTTCAGCATGAGCTCAAGCAAAAGGCTTGTTTAAGAGCAGTTCCTTTGGGGAATGTCAATCACAGCTATGTTTAAAAAGAAAAACCTTAAGGAAAGTCAAATGGTTGCCGCAAATTTTAGCATAATCCAGAGCAGCCATGAACTTCCAAAACAACAAAAACTCCTGTGAGCTGCCCTTAAATGTTCACAATATAAATTAGAAAAGGAACAATAGGGAAAGGTAGACAATTAAATTTGTTCTCTATTATTCTTTAAGATGGGACTAATTTCGTTTTCTGAGGAGTTAAACAAGTTTCTTGTTCTAAATTAGACAACAGAAGGCTATTTGTTAAGTGATAAACAATAATTAGAAGTACATTTTCTTTGTTGGATGTGTTGAATACACAGAAAAGTATATTTACACACTATGGAGTACAGACGATATCAAAGTTTTCATAGCAGAGGTTTAACCCACCACGCTGTCAGATTAATATAACAATGAAGCATTGCTTCAACAAGTTATTTTAATCAAATAGATTAATGGAAAAAAAACAATTTAACATTGTACACCTATTCTGGTTGGTTTATGCCGTTTCAGTAGTTATTCCAGAGACTTCAGTCCCCAGTATAGAGAGAGATACTCAAAGTTAATAATAATCTCTCACTGTACAGATTATCTGGGCTGAATTTTTTTTCTTATCTGAGAAACATGTCAGATCACACATTCTCAACATTTCATCATTTCACTGGTATTTGTGAAAACACTCGTAAGGCACAAACATTGTTCCATAACTGATGGAAGAAAGGTAAAGGAGAGAAAAGAGTTATATTCATTTGAGATACCAAAAGAATACAGACAGGAGAACATTCAAAATCCACATATGGAAAGGAAGATACAGAGTTTAAACCTAGGAGTTTAAACCTCCATCCCTGGAGGTTTTCAAGACGAGGCTGGACGTGGCACTTAATGCCATAGTCTAGTAACCACAGTGGGGTTGGATCAAGGGTTGGATTTGATGATCTCCGAGGTCCTTTCCAACCCGTCTGATTCTATGATTCTATGATTCTATGAGTGATTCTGTTTTATGAAAGAATGAATACCAAAAATTCAGTTTTTCCACAAAGTGGAATTACTTCTTTTGACACAGTTTAATTGGGAGTTTGGGTTTTGCAAGAAGCCGCCTGATATGCTGCCCAGAATTAAGGGCCTTGGAAGCCCCAGCTGTCTCTGGTGCTGAAGAACCAGGGACTGAACGACTCAAAGGATGCAGAATATGGCTTTCCACCAGCCTGCCAGTGAGGTTGCCAAGGAGCTGGGAAGAAGAGCTGGCAGAAATTCAGGTTTCTTCCATCAGAATCCAGATATCAAAATTTTTCTGGCTTTTAGCATCTCATGAAAAGTTCTGTCAAAAAGAAAATCCTGGCAAAAATTGAAAATAATCTTTCATTATCTCAGTGAACATGTAAATCTCCCAAAAAAGTTGAGAAGGTCTAATAAAGCCTTAAGTACATCAAGACCTTACTGAGAATGTGAAAAGATCCCAAGGAACCCAGAAGAATACACACAATACACTGCAGTAGAAAACTCAGTTGGTAGAGTTTGAAAATAAATAAAACCTTAAATAAAACCTTGAAAACATTGTACACGCATAAAAAGTGCTTTCTCCTCTCAAAAACTTCCTAATGCCACATTCCTCCTGGATCTGCCTTTCACCAGTTACACCAAACAAAACCCAAAAGCTCTTCCTTCTTCCTTCCTTCTCCTCACATCTCCTGAATGCCATACCTGATGCTGCACGGCATTCCTGCAAAGAAAAAAGTCATTGTAGGAGTGGAGTAACAGTTGTGACTAGACAAAACCTTCCTGTATCATACAAAGCTCTTACAAGGAATGAGCACTGCTCAGGAAAGAAAAAAAAAAAGGAGTGAGAAAGTGAAAGGAAGTCTGAAAGAAAGAGAGACAGTGATGTAAGTAAGAAAACAAATGCTACCAAATTCTGGTAAAGTCAAAATAAACATACTTACATCCTTTATCCTTAAATACTACATATCAGATAAAATCTCTCATTTATCCCATTTTAAAAATATATTAGGAATTTTTGCTCACATTTTAAACAGAGACCTAGAAAAATAATATATATTAAAATAGAGAGAGCATAAAAAAATTGAAAAATACAGGGAGGTGTCTGAGGCTCTCTGAAGAGATCAGGAATGAGTAATTTTTTCCCACAGATCACTTCTTTGATCACTCCAAATGAAACCTGAGGAACTAATAGCAACTGTGATTTCTCCTTCCCTTGCCCTTTTTTTCTTTATATTTTTTTCTCTTTTCTTTCCTCCAATGTTACATTACCTTTTTTTCTGACCCAAGGAAATTTATGACAGGGAACTAAATTCATCCGTCATAAATGTCCTTGCAACAGATATCCTGATTTATTAAAAGATCTTTTCGTAGTATGCACAAGGCCTGAAAGGACAGGTCAAATAAACCCCACCTAAAAACATTCACCAGAAGAACTGTTAAAATAAGAATAAATGCCATTATTCGCTCTTAGACTACAGCTAGGGGCAAAGCAAGCTAATTGCCTCATTACAATGGATGGATTAGATTATTAAGAGTGAAATGATTATGAAGTGCACAGTCAGGGGGTCATACTGGATTCCTCGTTTCTCCTGGAGGCACAGTTGTACTGATGGCAAAGAGTGTTTTTAAAATCTTGAGTATCCAGGAGGCTACACTTTCTCTTTTCAAATGAGGACACTGTCACCCTTATTTGTGCTTTAATCATTTTCTAATCAGAACACTTCAACTTTTTCAGGCAAAGATGAGAAAACATAACTTTTATAAAATTCAGCAACCTCCATGACAAACAAGAACAATAACCCACCCCACCACACACGTGTTTTCTGTCAAAAACATGACTGCAGGGCAAGCTACAGGCTTTGCTGCTGTGGGTACTGCTGTATTACACGGCCAGTAGATACTACAATGCCATGCACATGGCAGGTGATGGAATTTAGGAGGGGACCTAGGATCAACCTAAACAAATCTTCCAATGTGCATCAGCACCCAGATAAACTCAGTTCTGTATCATCCAAACCAGATATTTTTTATATATCATAACTCTCACAGCGATTCTTCCTTTTTGTGAAAACCAAGACACGGGGAAATTGGAGAGACTTGATATACACTTAAATTTTTTGCTATACCGGAGTAATACCTCAAAGTTAAGTTGCATGTCTCAGTCTGAAGAACCACAACATGTACCGTGCTGCAGATATTGGGAAATGTGTTGTGAGAAGCTCTTGGTTTCTCAGTATCGAGAACTGTGTTTTCAGTTTGAAACACAAGTTTGTCGAGTATTTATTTTCAACTACTAGACTTGTCACTGAAAACTTTTTGCAATAATAACATCCTTCCTCAAGGACAGAAAATATAGAAGCAGAGAGAGACAAAGATGAGCACACTAAGATATGAGTCTCGTGGATGATGTGCTTTTGCTCTATTTTTACCAAAAGCTCAGAGAAAGGAACAAAACCTACTTGTGCTGCTTCAGGGGCAAGATTTGTTCAAGGCAGTAAAAATGTATTTTGGGAGTGCAAAGGGATAATCTAAGTCAGATTTGTTCTTGTTTCTAATCACTTCCTTCTTTGTGAGAGTGCAGACAATTTGAAAACTTGCTAACAAATGTTAAGGTCAACTCCCTCTCCACCTCTGCCCAGGAAACACCCACATAGCTGCTGGAGATGGTAAGTAGCAGGCCTCCTTCCTGTCCCTGAAAAAAGCTTTGTATCCCTCTTCAGCACAAGCAGAAACAGGGTTGGGTGATTTCACTGTATGTTCAGCATTTTGGTGTCATTCTTACAACGCCTTGACTCAATCTATCTGTCTTCTGAAGAATGCAAATCAATCTGCTCTAAAATTGGATAAAACAGCTTATTAAAATAAGGAAACATGGGAAAACAAAACTAGGGTGGAAATGTAGACTACAACTTCCTTTAAGTGTGTCTGACAGATTGGGAGAGCACAAGTAGGTTGTAGCAAAGCAAGGAAGTGAATAAGCAAATGAACAGAAACTGATGGGAACCAGGCGCTCGCATTTTGACTGGCACGGCTGTCTGTCACAAGCAAATTAAAAACAGCACTTCAGTTTGAAATGGTGCAGCTGACAGCACAAAAAAAAAGCTTCAGCTATCACATGCCAACTGTTAGAAATAACATTAATTAAATATGCCCTTTTCAAATTTCTGTATTTTGATTATTACTTGACTAAACTGGATACATTTATCAGAACTGGAGTTAATTTTGTTAGCACCCATTCCTTTAGAAATGCACATAGAGGTATTTGCCCCCAAAAAGAGCTGGAAGGAAGACGCAGGGACAAAGATCACTCAATACAGTAAGACAGCTATATTTACATGTTGCCCACTACAGATAAAAGAGTGCTAAAATGTTTTTTAATGTAGCACAGATAGTAAAAAACCTTGGATCAGAAAGATTTTCTTAATGAGACCCCAAAGGATATTGACTTGCTATTGCTTATTTTTCAAAAATAATTGTCATTTTTCATTAAGATTATAGAAACACACATACACAGGACATTTCAGATTTTTAATATTAGGCAAATGCATACATAATTTCTACTTTGCATTTTATTATTTAAATAGCTTCCATTTAGCTTTAAATCAGAAATACTCTCAAAATATTTTTTGATTCCAGAAAAACTTATATAAAAACTGATTCAAGTAACTCAAATAGTGAGCATGCTCTTGAAGGCTTGTTAACGACTGTAAGAGAGAGAACAAGAACCATTGAAAGCCCTATTGTCGCCCCCTTATCTACTGCAAACAAATGCAAACCTAAAGCCGTATCTATATACAAAATGATGTCATAAGCGAAAATATCAATCTGCAATTTCCTTCAACTCCTTTACTTGTTATTATTGGGAGCACAATGCTTGCTACATTATGTGATTATTCTTGAACTTTAACCCCAAAGCTTTGTCATGTTCGTGGAATGTACACTAATTTCACAGTTTATTAAAATGTTCACCTTTATATTGTGTGTATTGCACAAACTGATGATACACAAAAGTACCGGGAGGTAGCAGAGTAGCCAAAGATGCATAAGATTAATGAAGTAATTAAGATTTTTTTAAAAAAATGTAAAAAACTCTAGAAGCAACAGTGAAAACCATAAGTGCTGACACTATAAGGCTTGCAGACTTTGTCACTTTTAAGAGGTACAGTGAATAGCTGGATCAATTTCAATAGTTTCAATGGATAACTGCATTTTACTCCCTTTCTAGGACATTTCTGGGCAAAATGTCTCACTTTTCAGCATTTATTTTACAGATTTTATCTACACCTAGTGGAACACTAGACATTATAATGTTAATCCACTTCTTGGAAGAGAAAACACCATTGATCTTTACGGAAATTACTAGAAAACACCTAACTATGTAAGAAAAATAAAGACAAATAATATCAGCAAAATATTAGCAGTCAATCTACAATCCACATTTTCACTACATGCACCTCGTGCTGTAGTAGTAGTAGTAGTAACAGTAAATGTGAATTTACTGCTAACAGAAAATTTGGAAGACTGTACAGTGATAATGGCAATATGACAAGGCTCCTTGGTATCAAGGGAGAACAGAAAAAGTCTGACAAGACCAAAAAATGCAATTCTGATGTAACTGAATGTGGTTTTATTTGTTTCAAGATTTCACCAGGAGGAGCACTACATCTCTCTCCACCCTTCCACAGGCAGCAATGACAGTCCAGGAAGTACAAATTCATGGCTTAAATTCTACAGGGCTGGAGTGAGGCTGTCTGCAGTCTTTCACTCCCACATGGCCCTTATAAGTTTCGACATAAATGATGAGGAATGATGGGCATAATTTTTTTTTCCACAATAAGATTAAATCAGAAGTGATCTAATGACATTAGCAGACTTGCAACAGAATAAAAGAATGCAAGTTAAACCAAGATTTGGCTCAATTATTTCATTACAGAAACAAAAATTTTAAGAAAGCCATAAAGTGTTTTATTTGCTTGTGATATGGTCTAACCCATTTACCTAATCTAACCTATCTGTGATATGGTCTAACCCATTTAACCCTAAATACATTTTCTTACAGGTTCCATCCACAAAAAAATGGGTTGGGAATAACTTAAAATCAGTTTGTATTAAAATGTAGAGACTTAAATGATCATCTCCCAGAACACTTTTATATATAAAATGGATTTAAAACGACAAAAATTGGAAAATCCTATTTTGTATAAACCAAATGTAAGTAAAATTAAAAATGTTAAACTAGAACTTACATAATTTCAAATGTATTTGGAGCACTGGAAGAAATATATAACCTTCTGGATGAAAAAAGTCTTGTTTAACATGATCATGCCCTCCATAATATCTTTCTTTTTTTGGAATAATTCCATTATCATCTCAGATAGATCTCAACAGAAGTTCTATCTTCATTTTCTGCAGAGAGGAACATCTAATAAAAGTGCTTCTTCTTTACATGGGAGGAAAGACCTTTTGGTATTTTGTTTTACACTAAAAGAGGCATTCTAGACAGCAGTACAAGGTAGTAATGGAGTCACTGTAACCCAGTCAGACACTGGACATTTCTAACCAACCACTAAAACAGTCTGAAAATTAACCTGTGAAAAAGTAAAAGCTCACTATACCCTCCAGAAATAGGTATCTGACATCTACAAAAAAACTGTTCAAAACAAAGACAGTTGTAATAAAATTACTGGCTTCCAAGTGAATACGACATTTTTTAAATGTATAATTTATTTGGATTTGGGGGCAGCAAGTTTTCCCAGAAGAGTGGGCTTTGATTATGAAAGGAGGACCATCACAGTCATTTGAGGGTATAACACATGTTAACATGTGAAAATATTGCTTCTGTAGCAATTTTTGCCAGGATTCTAGAGGGGAGGCATAAGAACGGGGACAGCTGTTTTATTTTGCAATACAATGCAGATCAAAGATAAAAGCTATAGCAATTCAAGAGCAAAAAAAATTCTAACCAATAGTAGAATGTAGCTCCTAATGAATACTGGGCTAATATTAGCAACCAAGTAGTACAAAATATGTGAATATTTAATATTCCTACATAATAGTCCTAGTCCTAATAGATTCATTTCTCTTCTGAAAGAATGAAATGTCCCTCTAAATATAGCATTGCTTAAAAATAAGATTGCTAGGTAGGCATTCAGAAAATTGCTACCAGCATGGCAATATTTTTAATTGCTGTATTTCTGAGTCTTTTTTTTTTAAAAAATTCAATTAAGTCTATGAGGCTACATATCAGATGCAGAAGTAAGACTGCAAGTCTGTAACTTTGCACAATCAATTACTTTTATTGCAATTAGAAAAAAAATTAAATGCTTTGATGCTAGGTCTATCTTTCTCTTATATGTTGGCATTAGACAGTAGCAATGGTAATTTCACACTTTGTATTCCTCTGTGTAATCTTACAAACTTTCAGTAGTTAATGTATTCATGACCCTAGTATACTGAAAGTCAATCATAATTTTTGTCATCTACAAGATCCACTATTTTAAATGATGTCTTAGTAACAGATTAAATTAGAACAAAATTATTTATGTATCCTATTTTTCAAAATATTGATGTAGCCTACATTTCAAGTAAATTTCAAACAAACTTAGAGCCAAAGCCATCACAAAATATAAATCATCAGAAGATCTCTCCATGCAAACCCTGAAATACAAAGGGCAAAGCAGCTCTTCCGTTATTTCACACAACAAAAAGAGTGTCCAGTCACCTTTAAAAATATAAGAGCTTCTGTGTGCAGCAATTACAACTGGGACCTTCTCTACACAACTTCCTTTATTTATATCTCAGATTACATTGGAAAATGCATCAACACAGCTTTACAGAGCCCATTCACTTAGCCACAGTGATCTGAAGTATTTCCTCTCTCCTTTTTATCTTCAGCCTATGAGCTGAATTAACATGTCTGAAAATCAGTTTTAGAAGTGTTTAACAAGAAAATCTGCTGTTTGATATGGAGACACAAAATCTGGTTCTATATGAAGTAATACCAGTAATGGCTTTCCAACTCCAGTTATTCAACAGAAAAATCTTGTGAGCATTTTCTTAATTTTCTTCACCAAAAAAAGCTCCGAACACTAATTTTGGCAGCACTGACCTCAAACACCACCTTCAAAATAAGAAATTAGTTTGTATGTGTTTCACTGCTGATTTTCTCAATGACTGATACATGACCAGTCTTTGCAGACTGTAGAAATAATGGTGAAATACTTCTGTTGCTCCCAGAGACTCCAAAAGTACCGTAGCTAATCTCTCTCAGCCCCTCAGCTGTGTTGGCTCAGCATTTTGTGGGACTTTACAGTAAATCAGATCAGTTCCTTTCTGTAATTTAAAAAGATGCTCTGCCACATTGACGAAGGAGGAAAATGTTTTTCATTAGCTTAACCTCCCTGAAAGAGCTTCACTAAACAGTTCAGCAGACACTTGCACCAGGGCCATGATGGTGTCATGGAGGAAGGAAGGAGCAGCTGGGCTGGCAGTGGAGCTGCCTGTGCTGCACTGACAGTATAGAACTGCCTGGGACTCTGGAGCTGAATTTAGCCTCTCAGATCTGCCTTCTGGAGAAGCCTCTCTTTTTCTTACTGTATTGATTCTGCAGGGACCCAGAGACAGTGGTGTCACTAGGCTCAATCAGCCTTTGTAAATATATTTGCTGAATACTGTGGTGGGTTGACCTTGGTTGGCTGCCAGACACCCACCAAGCCACTCTGTCATTCCCTTTACTCAGCATGTCAGGGCAGAGAATAAGATGGAAAATCTAATAGGTCAAGATGAGGGCAGGGAGAGATCACTCATTAGCTACTATCACAGGCTAAACAGACTCCGCTTTTGGAAGATTAATTCAAACTATTGCCAGTTAACAGCAGGGCAGGACAGTGGACACAAAAACAAATCTAAAAGCACCTTCCTCCACAGTTTCTTCTTCCCAGGCTCAACTTCACTTATGATTCTACCTCCACACTCTGAGCAGTGCAGGTGGGTGGGGCAGGGACATTGTGGTCAGTCGACAGCCCTTTATCTCTGCGACTCCTCCCTCATCACGCTTGTCCCCTGCTCCAGTGTGGGGTTCTTTCCCAGGGGATATAGTCCTTAGTGAACTGCTCCAAAATGGGTCCTTCTCATGGCCCAAAGTTTTTCAAGAACTGTTACACCATAGGTCCCTTCCACAGGGTGCAGTCCTTCAGGAACAGGTTGGTCCAGTGTGGGTTCCCTGCAGAATCACAAGTCCTGCAGAAAACCTGCTCCAGCTCAGGTTCCTCTCTCCATGGTTTGCAGTACCTGCCAGGAGCCTGCTCCAGTGTGGGCTCTCCATGAGGTCCCAGCTTCCTTCACAGTGCATTCACCTACTCTGGCACAAAGTCCTCCACGGGCTACCAGGGACAACCTGCCTCACCAAGGTCTGCAGGGCAATCTCTGCTCTGGTGCCTGGAGCACCTCCTCCGCCTCCTTCTTCAAAAGGCGAAGAATAATTGGGCTGGTGGGCATGAGTTCAATAACTCCTTTCCTCCCTTTGTTGTACACGCTGAGAAATTTTTGAAGAAAAAATTTATTACACTGAAACTAAGGCTAGAATACATTTCAGCAATGTAATTACAAAAACTATTATGCAGATGTTTAAACCATCCCTAAAAAAGATACTAATGATGACCAAACACATTAAGCAATGGAAAGGCACAGGAGAGCTCTGGTATAAACCTCCTTCCACATCATGATACTACTCTTCAGCAACTTCAGAAATTGTGAATAAAAGATACTTATGTCCAAGATATTTAATGGCAATTTCCCTCTTTTAACACAAGCCAACGTCTTTCTTGTGGGCAGCTTTACTGAAAATCCAGCAGCGCCATTGGGAGGCCAGAGCTGTTTTAAAACAGGTCATCATTATTAAGGAAGTGCTTAGTCCTACTCGAGTAAGGAACAGCAGTCCCTTTGAAATACAAATTTTTTGTGGATTACTATAATAAAATACTCCTAAGCCCTTATCAAAGAAAAACCTTGTCACTATGAAGGGTGACAAAAAATGATACAAATTTTAAACTGCTCTTTCTTATAGAAGTATATTTTTCAATTATTTCAGTAATAACAAGAATAAATATACATCAATACCTTTACTTATTATAATGATCATATGATCATTAACTATTGAACTATGATTCGGCTTCCATAGTGAAACTCCAGTTTCAGTGAACGTTTTTTAATTATTATTTTAAAGTGTTGTTAGACAAAACTATAAATCAAACAAAGGCACTGTTTTAACCTATATTCCTTTTAATTAAGTAACATCTTACTTGTCCCACTGAGTTAAGAAATAGTTATTTATGTCTGAAAGTTAAGTTAGGACACCAGTGTCCATGTGATTATGGACTAATTCCATAACTTCTATCACTCCTGTTTGTGCAGAACAAATACGACTAATGACCATTCATACTATTAGTTAAAAATCTTACTCATTTTCTTTTCTTCCACCAAACAAAAGCTGATTTTATACATGAGAATATCTGTGTTATAAAGAGCTTTGGAGTATATAACTCAGACCAAATTTTAGACAAGAGCACTTGGCAAATTCTGCAGAAGACATGTCCATGCAAACACTACAAAGCAGTTAAAACATTTCTCTTCCAACCATATCTAAATAAATTCAAAATGTATAAATGTACCTCAGTACTCAGCTATAGCCTATCAAATTTCATTCAGCTTTGGTCACCTGCATGTTCAGATATTAAGCAGAATTAAAGGGTTTCAACTAAGAAGTACTTTCTCTGTACTCTTCTTTTCTTGGCCCAGTGCCTTCACAGCACCCTCTACCGCATTTTTTCAGATAAGCTATAAAAAGGGTAGAAAAAGATACATTTGAATTTTCTGATACATACTTTTAAACATGGAAGATACAGTTCTTAAAGAGAAATAGGGAAACTAGATAAAATACAGTCTTCTTTCAATCATATTTTGGTTTTGCTTAACTTTACAACCTGATGCAATATTTGGTAAAGTTCAGCAAAAAAATTAAAATTACTGCTTCACTTGAAATGTCTTCTAATGTGATATATATTATCATGGAAGTAATATCAACACTTGAGAAATATTTCCCATTCAGTTAAATTTAGCTCCTCAAACCTACCACTTATATGTAAATCAGCCTATCAGCAAAGCATCCACAGACATAATTTTACAAGCAACCCAAAAAAGTCATTATTAAAATGCAGAACAAAAAGTTTCATTCCATTCATAAATTAGAATTTTCTTACTTTTAAATAGTTCATATTGTTTACTGTGATATTTCATGTTTGTAATGATACAAGTAAGATTTTCCTGAAGCATTTTAACTTTAGTACAAAACACGTGTTCAGTAAAAGCATAACCCTCAGCCTTCTAAACATGACAGTGATGCTATTTTTCTAGCTGTTAGA
The DNA here is from genome assembly GCA_013399855.1 of Oxyruncus cristatus. Classification (NCBI taxonomy): domain Eukaryota; kingdom Metazoa; phylum Chordata; class Aves; order Passeriformes; family Cotingidae; genus Oxyruncus; species Oxyruncus cristatus. The sequence goes on along the minus strand of VXAY01002772.1, from coordinate 942,755 downwards.
TAATACTTGGTTCAGCTGTCACTTACTGTGCAGCAGTCGGTTACACAGAATGAAATGAATCATAATCGCAATGACTAACCAAATTAATGGAGGCATGCTGAATCAAAACCCATGTTCCCAAACTGTCTTAGGGCCTGATTCAGCAAAAATATATTTGATTTCTGCACCACACAACATCTTCTGTAGATACCTGTTTATCCGGATTTTTAAAGCAAGAAAGTGTTGAATTCAGAATGCGTAGTAAGTCAATACTATGTTTTTAACAGACTACCATCAAAAGTGACCTATCAATTTGTAAGTACACAGTAGCTAAATAAATATTGTTCAAACAATACATAGTAAAAGTGAGATGGTTTGTGAGTTTATAGAGTTTTCTTTGGGTCATAATCTTCTATTGTTTTAAGCTTACAAGTAGTAGATAAATCCTGTTTTAACCTGCCATCTTCCAATCTGACTAGTTTCATCTACGAGATTCTATCTTCAAACTTAAAATATACATTAAGCATTCTAATTGATGAATGGCAAGGGAAGGTTTTCTTTGCAATGTACTTTTGATGATAGGTGTGTTTAATCCCATGTGCTGAAACGATTTTGTATTCCAAGGTCTTCTTTCAGATCTCATTCTTGAAAGGCTTTCTGAATTTAGTATAAAAAATACACCAAATCCTAAGAATAACCTTGGACTAGAAAGAAAACATACTCAGGTTCCCAGAAGTGAGTCTCAAATCGTAAAGTTATGGATAAATGAGCATATTCTAATTATTCATTGATAGAAATATAAGCAAAAGATGCAGATTGACAAACAAGGCTCTAAAGTAATCTAGAGAACCATAAAAATCAGTGCCAGCAGGGAATGTGTCCATGGCATTCTTATAAGACCAAATTCTGAAGAGTTACTCTCAAAGGCAGAACTCTGCAGATCAGACTCAACTTATCCAGCTCAAGATATCTGCAAGGTAGACTTCTACATCTGAAATATTCACTCTATCTTCTTTTTAAGTCTCTAGCCAGAAATAGGCTCTGTAATTTCATCTGGCCTATTTGAAAAGTCTAATTTAAAATGAGATGGATGACATCCTAAAGGCACCTTTTCATTTCTATTTGCTTCAAATTGAATCTAAGTGATTTCAAACATGGATGTCTTCCACTACAGGTATTCCAATCTGGTCAGAAGAACCCCAAAGATTTTCTGGGCTCAATAGCACAATCCAAGCTCTAAATGTTGTAGCATGGGAATGAAAAAAATACCAAATAGTTTTCATTAACCAAGCAGTTCTATGAGTGCTGAACTTAAAGAAGTCTGATTTTTTGAGGACTCACACCTTGTGATTGATTTATTCTGATGCTAAGGTTGGTTCTCTCCTAGAAGCACTCCTTAGTATGTAGAATGGTGTAAGCAGACTTTTTCACAGTCAGGAGTGTGGCCAATCCCTTACACTACCCATCTACTTATTTTCATTAAACCCTTAGTAATTAAGTGTCTTTGGGACCTCAAATTTGTGTCAAATTTTCTTGTAAGTCAACCAAATCTTCCAGCGACTGAATAAATATAGCAGCAGACACAACTGTTTCCCTTAAAACAATACAGCATTTCTGTATTTCCAAGGACATGCCAGACCTATGTTGTAGATCTTTTATCAGCTCTTGCTGCCCTAATGAACAAGTTATGCGCAAAACTGGAAAAGTTTATTCTGCATCCTAACAGTGAAGGCATACAACTGGGCAGTCAGGAATGTGAATGTATGGGCAGGCAAGAGAAAGTCTAAATAACTGTTATTTCCTCTAAAGGCAAGTCCTCATTCTTGCTCCAAGGGCTGTTTGTGCATTTTATTTAAGCACTCTAATGCAAAATTCATAAGAGGCATCTGATACAGACAGAGTACAACTCAATGGGGACGAAGACAAACACTGTGCATTAGCTGAGGTAACAAAATTCAAAATACAAAATGAGGAACAATTGATTCAACAACAGTTCTGCAGAAAAGCCTGGTGAAGGTATGCTAGATCACAAGCTGCCCATGAGTCCATAAATGCTAAATCACAACAAAAAACCCAAACCCACATGACACTTTCTGTACAAGGAAAGTGTTCTGTGCAAGACACATGTTTTTATCCTCATGCTCTCCCGATACACATTTGTTTGGAGTACTCTGTCTGGGGTTGGACACTGTATTTCAAAAAAGATCAGTTACTAAGTATATAAAGACCAGCAAAAACGGTGATCAGAAGTCTAGAAAATATGACCTGTCAAGTCTATGGAAAGGAAATGATGGGAATATACAAGAGGAGATCTGATCACATTTGTGAAATACATGAAAGGTTACTGCAAACAGAAAAACAACAGACTGCATTGCATTTCCATTGAGGACAGAGTAAATAGCAAATGGCAGGAAAGAGATTCAGGTTTAACAGTAGGGGGAAAATTCTAATGGTAAGGATAATGACTTTGAGTAACAAATTATCTAGGGAATTCAGGGTATCTCCATCCCTGGTTGGGCAGTAGCTGGAGTCACTGTTCTCATACCTTTCAGTAGCAAACCGTCATTTGAAACATTGTAAAATTTTCATACTGAATCCAAGAGCTTTACCCTGAGATCTGCTTAGTCTGCTTCTCACCTTCTGCTATGTAGGCAGCACAGCTCTTGCAGAGATTATTAGCTTGATTATTACCTGTTGTGTGCTATGTACCCTCGCCTCAGCCATGAAACATATTTCATTCACTGCTTAGGTGGGCCCTCACAACTGGGAACCACTAGGTTAGACAAATAAGCATCACAAAATGCTCTCTTAGAGTTGGTCACACCTTGAGACAAAGGATGAATTGGAAGAGCTCTTGAGGTCCCAGCTAGTCCTGTTTTCTATTATTCTATGTGTTCTCTGGGCTTTAAAGAGCTTTAAAAGCATTGCTTCTCATTCATCCTTTCTGTAAACAGAAAAATATATAAACGCACTGAGATTTAGATAAACACTATATGGAAAAAGATTTCTTGCTAACACACTGGAGTGCTCGTTTTTGAAAAGTTACATGAAAGATGGTTTTAAAGTATTTTCCAAAATAGGTCAACTGCTTCTAACTCACAATTTTATTTAAAGGTCAGAACATTTGAAGTCCCTCATATGCTTAACATAGTACACATTCTAAAGAAAGTCTGCCCTTACAAATACACAGAACCAAAATGCCACATAATATTGAATACCTAGCAATACCTATGACCTGTTACATATTCTGTGTACAAATACAATATTATATTTGCTATAAGAAGCTATTCACCTTAAAAATATTAATGTCAAATAAAGAATAAGTAATCGTGAAGTATTTAAACAACTTCATATGAGATTTAAGAAGAAAAACCAACCCCACAGAGAGAATAAACAAAAAAATGGGTTTTATGTGTTATTTAAAGTGTAGAGATCTTCTTACAAATTTTCTAAATAGAAGAATTCAGACTTTTTTGAAACACAAGTTCAACTCTTGCTAACTCCTGTTAGAACAAACAGAATATCTCATCGTGTTTTTAGTAGAGGAGTTCAAAGTCTAAATCAAAGGCATTCTTTAGGGCCTCACATCAAAACTTCAAAACTCCTAGAGATACATAAAGCCAACTATTATAACTATTATTCTTCCCCTATCAAAATGCACAAATTTGATTCCTTTATCAAAATGCAACTGAGATCACTCTGCAAGCATTTTTAGGTAGAGAAATGTGATGGCATCTGATATTTAAATTCAAGACTATAAAGGAACTGCCTTCCACCTTCAATGAAAACAGCAGAGAACAGCAGAAATTGCATTGAACCCTTACTCTCCAAAGGATTACACGTATTAACTTCTTAAACGCACCACTACTCCCCCATGCAATCTTGTCCTGTTACATTAACTCTTCCAGTCTTAGTCCTTACTGAACCCTTTGCAGTTCCAAAACCTACCTTGGAGAAACAACATGAGGACACAATCACAACATAATATCATGCAGAAGCATCTTCTCAGCACAGCACTGATTTGGCAATGTTATTGCATCGTCAGGAGTTTAATAACTCATGAGATAAGTTTCAGTAAACTCCAGCATTTACAAATGCACCACCAAATTTGATGTAAACTGGTTGATAAACTATAACATACCCTCAACAGATAGTTATTTAAAGAATATAACAGTTCCTCCTGTTACACCACATAGTTCTGCAAAAGAGACAAAATCTAAACCCAGTAAGCATTGAAAACAATGTGGTTTGATTTGAATTTAATAGTTATAATACAAATTCATTTGTCTGAAAGACAACTGGTTTTGAAAGTCGTTTTTAAACAATTAGTATTTCAAGAGATTCTTCCCTCTTGTGAATCTAAATTAAAAGACTCTTGCCCACTTTTAAAGAGATTAGGTTGTCTGTGATAACTTGTAGCTGTTAACCATGATATAACAGGACATATGATTATGACAGCCCATAGGATCTAAACTCAAAAAATCATCCCCACCTCAAAGCTCATTGCTAATGTATCATGTCTGTTGCAGTCAAACAGGTATAGATGAGATCATAACTCATCACTCCACATGCTCTTGGTGTTTTATGTCCCCAAGTTTCTGTCAAAAAAAGCACCATCAGTGAAGATGTTGGAGAAAAGGAAAGAGAGTATCACACTAAAAAAATCCTTCTTGGAAAAGGTAGGCCTAATGGTCTTAAAAACTTCCCAAGCATTCAGAGTGACTGTGAATATGAGAGTAAAACTTTAAGGAAGCCACTAAAGCAAAGGTGTGCAAGGGGGCATTAAGTTGAAGAAAATTCCCATTCCACTGGATTAAATTTCAAAGTTCAAACTATTATTTTACTTTTTTGGTTCTTATTATGGAACTTTCAATATGCTGTGAGTATTTTAAAACTTCATTGGTAGAGTAAAAACAATTTTACACCAGTTCTGCAGTAACCTCACTTCTGCATATTTTGACATTTACAATATATACACTAACTAGTCTGTTGTTTCAATGGAAAAATCAATTATTTGACATTCTCAGTTATTTAGATGTTACTCAGCTTACACATGGACAAAACCCAGAATGGACCGTTCAGTCCCCTAATCTCACCTCCAGAGACCACTGCATTTCACCCAGTCACTGCTTTCTAGGATACAGTCCCAGAGCCTTAAGTTATGATTTCCACACTTCTCTTTCAGATGTAAAATTAAATTTTTTCTTCTTCTTTCCCCCACCCCTTCCCCCAAAGAAGTGCAGAAAAATTGTTATTTGACAAGATTACAGAAAACACACACTGCCTGGTGTTAAATATCTGTCTTTGGGGTTCTTTGTTAACTGAATCCTGTGTCTGTTTTACTATTTTTGAGTCCCATACGATGTCAGGCCTTTCTACATCCAACTCATCCTGATTGTACCTTTTGAATGTGAGAACATCAGCACTATTGCTGTCTTCCAAAATTTTACTCAACTTTAACATTAGCAAGCCAAATAATTAGTGTAACTGCCACTCAGTATAATCTCCAAATACATTCTGCTTAGTCACTAAGAGGAAGTACTACTTCTATCATTTGTAGATAGCGCCTAAAAGAGTGTTAGAAGCTTTAGAGAACAGTTGTAAACACTGAGTCTTCTTGAAGAGCAAATGGTACAAGGTGTGACAACCTGACAAGTATTATCTACAAAATAAAATGTCTAAGCATGTGATAAGAGTGAAGAGCAAGGAATAATGACAATTTTGAGAGAGGCCCAAAAAGCAGTACAAATTGTTAAAAGAAAAGAAAGGAGAGGTGATAAAGAATATTAGGAGGGAGCAGAGAATGAGGTAGTAGGAAGGGAAGAGGACAGGGCAGGGCAAGGTAAGGGGTAGGTATATATATTTATATAACTTCCACTATCACTTATTTTATACTGCATAAAGTTATTACTTTTAAACTCACCTTGACCATATTTTATTTTATAATGCATAGAAAACAAGAGCAAAATGATGAGTGGTGTAGCAACAAACTGTTCTAATCAGCATTCCAAATTCAGACAAAAGGCAGTGAAAAGTTAAGGAAGCATAACTTAACTAACAGTGCCTGGAGTCGTAGTTTACTATTTAGTCAAAAACAAAGCTTTTTGCCTGACCCTATAAATTTTAGGAATTCCTATATGTATCTCTATTTTCAAAAAGCAAAATCAATTCATCCCTCCAGCCCCAAAATCCAAATCCTAAATATGTAATGCTTTTAAAACAGTGTAAATCTGAGGGTTTTATTTATAAAGCAGAATAATTATTTATAAAATAGGATAATAGCTTTGTGAGGCTGATATTCACACTGTTGTGACTCACGGTCATCCATCTATGGCTTCCTCTTCCCCAGGCGAGCCTCCTGCCCCACATCTCTCTCTCTCTCTCACAGTGCCATACAGACCCCACACAGCTCAGCTTCCTTAAGGTTTCCTTGTCAGAGATTTTGTTTCAGTCAGTGTAGCTACCCAATTTTTACCATGTCTGTGCAATTGGTGACACAGCAACTGAGCACACACAGGCCTGTAGTCAGCTGTACCTTCCTAAAACTCACTCTGGACTTGACCGGGGTGGCTAACGGAGAGCCACCATTCTCTAGCGCACCCACCCTGTTTTCACACATGTTCTCCCCTCAGGTAAATCAGATGACAATGCCACACACACATTTAAAAGAGGTATTTTATAGAGACCTCATGGTAAACCTGTGATGCTTTGCAAATACATGAGAAGCTGGATGATTTCATAATGAAATTTCCCTTGGAAAAATTTGTCTTCTACTGGGTCAAACTGTCCATGCCCATGAAAAGCTTAAATGCATGTCTTTTCAGAGCTGTGAGTCTGACTTTAGAAGAAGAGCATTTTATCTTTAGAATTGCTAGGCAAAGGAGCTGGAAACTCATGATACTGCAAGTAGAAAAGTGTATATGCACATCACACAGGCTGAAACAGAAATCTTTATAAATAATGGCAGCATCCTAACATCTCCTACAATTTTTTTTTTCTCTGTGCATCCTCTCAACACAGTTCTTTGATATAGAAATAAAGAATAAATGAAAAGTAAAAAGGCACAAGACTGATCCCATAAATCAATCCATATGCAGGAAATGTGCTGTCTAAAATCTGTTACAAAGCTTATGCACACAAAACTAGATTTTATAAGAGGAAGGATGTGCACAACGTGAAGGAAGAGTCATCACCAAAAATTCTATGCTGTACCCAAGACAGTAAAACATCCACAAAGATAAAATCTGAAAATATGTAAATATTCTTAAAACACCAGAGAAATATTTACAACCAGAGTACAGACATAAATTTTCTGTCACACATTATGCATATTAAATATTGTGCAAAATATACATTCAAAACACCTTCTTAGTACATGACATTCAAAATGCACTCCAAGGGTCCCAAAAATTTCAGAAGGGAGACAGTCAAAGCATCAGACTTCCCTCATCCTTTTTAAAGCAGAAGCTCCACCACAGGAACACAGTGCACAACTGTAGCTCAGCGTATTTCACAGACCAAACCAGGCCAAAGGAGAGAGCAAATCTGGAAAGCTTCTGCTTTCCATGCCATCATGTTCCAGCAAATCCTGGCAAGAATTCATGCTGACCCGATCACTATTAGTTGCTACAGATTACAACTCAATACCATCTGCATTTCCTTTCCCCAAAAACAGTAAAACAAGCATAAGGAGAAGTTATGTATCTATTTTAAATCCACACATATTTACCCCAGGGAGTGAAAGGAAAAGACTAAATAGTCCACATTACAGATGTGAGTCACACTACTTAATGCTCTTTTGGAAAATGCTCAAATACCACAGTGATGGGCACAGCATAAGAATTTGCAAAACAAGAGATAGAAATAGAACTGAGAAAGGAAGTAGAGCCCAGGGACTAGCCATTCATACTGACACTCAATCACCACAAATAAAAAAATAAATTAGAGAGAAGACATGCTTGCTGCTTTCTTCAACATTTGAACAGTTCTTGTGTTAATATCTCTAAATATCAACTCTTGTTTTCAGCATCTTTTTTTTTTATTCTGCTACATTTCTCCCTGGAATTAAATGACACAATTTTATTGCTTAGACAGACAAAAATACCTTCCACTTCAAAAGGAGCTTGCCTTCGAGGAGAATTACACTTGAACAAAGACTGCAGGATTTAGCTCTATATTTATCTCTATGCAATAACAGCAGTTCATTCATATAAATATGGGGGGTTTTTTTCTTCTTTGTCTTCTCTTGACAGAAGGAAAACATCTCTCAAGAGAATTAAACTCAGTAATATCTACCTAAAGATGCAGACTAGTCTCTGATATTACTTTGGTGGAGGGTTTCTCTTAATAAATCTGTAGATATTTTCAGAATAAACATGTACCTGATGGTTCAAAGAGACACTTCATTTTAAGAAAAATTAAACTGGTGAGTTATTCATCTGACACCAGACCACGTCTCAGTATCCTCCAAAATATCATAGGCTATTTATTCAAATTCCACTGACAACAGCATTTTCCTAAGAAAGCTGCTTTTGGCTATCCTTTTCGTATAAACTTTACACCACACCATTTCCCTCACAGCTTATGCAGAACTCAAGAGGACACTTTAGTGAGACACAAACAGAAACTGAATGCCACATAAAGTTTATCCCGAGAGTTGATGAAGACCTTTCAGTCTTCATCTTCATCGTCTGCTTCCAAGATTCTGAAAACTACAAATGAGAACAGTTCTGTTTCTTTTCTTAAGTTGGTTTTACCTTGCCATTACTTGAGAACAGTTTATTCTTCATTCGCAAGCTTACCAGTTCAAGTATCATACTGAAATCATAGCTTATATTTAATCATAAATATTATTGTCCACAACAAAAGTTGCCAGAAAGCTTCTTTAAAACTGTAATGCTATTAATATATATTTAAACTGCAATTTGAATTCCTTGAAGACCTGCAACTTGAACTTTCATTTTCCTTCTCTGTTAAAGATTTTTAAGAGTACAAAAATTTTAGAAAAAACATTTGAATTTATTTTGATATATCACACACAATTTAGTAATGTAAAGTAGTCTAAATTGTTTTAAAATAAATGTATTACAATAGCAAACAAATTGTAGAGCAAGCGGCTAAGATGTAGTGACAAAACAAGGTATGGCCCTTTATTTCCAGTGCTCACATTACATTGACATGTTTCAAAATGTTCATCCAAAAAAAAATCCTTTTTAAAAAGACTTTGAAATGTTTTTAAGAGATCACCTCGACATTTAGGAGCTGTCACACAAATGATTTTTGGTATGATGCTAACAATAATGCAATGAATCTTGGAAACAGACTTCAAAGTCAGCAACTAAAGCCCAAAGGACAGCTTCCAGGTGCTGAGTGTGAAAGGCCAGCCGCAGTTAACAAGTCCAAGGCACAACACTAATTTTGGTATAAAAAACCGCTTAGTGCTTCAGCTTTATCACACTCATCAAAGTCACGTCCACGATAGCAGTAGCTTTGCTTATTTTTAAGCCATTAGAAGTCAGCGTGGTTGCTCTGCCACGGAGGGAGCATAGTTTTGTCGACTTTACTCGGTGCCTCCCAGCCCGGCCGGGGAAGGACACGACCCACGCCGCGCACGGCAGCGGGACCCCCGCGCTGCACCGAGACCGGCGGCCCGCCCGGGGCTGGGGCACCGCTCACGGGGAGGGACCGCGCGTCCCCGGCCCCGCTGCTCCGCGAACACCGCCCCGTGCCCAGCCGGGAGACCGCGGACAGCTCCCGGTGCTGAACCCAGCCGGGAGACAGCGGACAGCTCCCGGTGCTGAGCCCAGTGGCCATGGACAGCTCCCGGGGCCGGTGCCAGAGCCGGAGCCGCCCCCACGGCCGTGCCCCGCTTCCCCCGGCGCCGGGGCTCACGCTTGGAAAGAGCAGCGGGGCGGGGGCGGGCGGCAGACACGTTGTCGGGGGAAGATGGCGGCGGTGGCAAACCCACCCAGCGAAGCGGCCGGAGTCCAGGCCCCGG
>VXAY01002772.1:887585-931138 GCA_013399855.1 Oxyruncus cristatus | reverse complement strand
GGGGAGGGCGGGGAGGTGCTGCACGGCCGCCGCTCCCGCCGCTCCCGCCGCTCCCACCGCCGGCGCTGCCCGCGGGGGCGGGCCCAGAGCGGCACCCGCTCGGCGGGGCCCAGCCCCGAGAGCAACCTCGGAGCGAAGGAGCTGGCGGGGGGGAGCGCCGACCCCCTCGAAGAGGCGGAGGAGGCATCGGAAAGGGCGAGGGGGAAGCGGCCTCTGTAGGGCAGCAGAGCCCCCATAGCCCCGTCCTTTCGAAGGCCCGGCGGCGCGGTCCGAAGTTCGGGCTGAGAACCGGAGAGCAGCACCTAGGGGAGCGGCGGGGTGGGCGCCGGGCCGGCCTCCCTCCCCCGGGCCGGGAGCGGCATCGCTGTTCAGCCGTGCGGGTCCAGCCCAGCGGAGCAGCTAATACTCCGTGGCCCACAAATGCCCTGCTGGGGTGTCCTTCGGTGTGAAATCTGCCCCAGCGTCTGTCTGGACAGATTCCTCCTTCCCAGAAGAGCAAGACTGTGACACCCATGAGAGAAGTCTGGAGAAGCAAGCCCTCCTCTCATGTGGACATCAGGTAGTGGTGGAAGAAACCTCTCAAAACTCTTGCTACCTCTAAATCTCCCACCTGAGCAGTCCTTTTGGTGGCAAGAAATTATTTCTGGAAAAAGTATCCTACAGTACCCAAAATGCCATCCAGCCCAAATAAATAGAAAATACCCTATCCAAGAATACTGAAGAAACAATTCAATCCAAATCTGTAGATTTTCAATCTACAAGTGACAGTTACTTGCTGTTCTCTCACAAGATATAAGTCCTATTTCACATCAATGTTGGTTAACATCTAAGTATATGCACTTACAAAAGTAGTTTTGTAAGGTTTAATTTGAACAGTTTGAAATCATACATTACTGCAGCTGGTGCTATTTGTAATGGACCATGACATCAACTTATAACCAGGTGCAAAGGCCTGGGGAAAAAAAAGTCCTCTTCCTGAAACTGTCGTGATCCTCATTAGCTGTATTTCCACAGAGTATAAATTCTAGGATGTAGCTCCACTAGCTAACGAGTTCCACATGCAATATTGAGCTGAAAACATCATTCCTTTGGGGAAACAAATTCTGGAGGAACAGATTGCCAGAAGGACATGAGAGATTGGCTACGATAAAGCAAGCCTTAACAGTAATCCATACCTATTATTATGCACATATATTCATCAAAATTTAATTTTGTCTAAAAAATGTCATTGGCATCCTTAGCTGAAGGGAGCCTGTTCCATTTCTTGATGTAAAATTATGTATAATAGACCCTTTGTTATTATACATAAACCGTTGTGTAGACATTGAGCAAATTATATGTATGCAGATATCCTTGTAAAATAAACTGTATGATTTTTCATTCAGTCTGAAAGCATTCTGCTCTTTCAGTCCACATCACCTTCACCTTTCAGACTGGATTCCAGCCAGCTGGCTCTCACCGAATTCCTTGTTTCCTCCAGGACTAGATAAATTTGGCATTGAAGTCAAAAAGAGAAGGAAATTTAGCACCATGTGTCATCAGATTACCAAAGATAGTACAGTTCTTATCAGTCTATGAATGTTGAATGGAAGAATTAACTGCACTGACCCCTTTGGGAAACTACATTTTATCCTGGGGAAGTGGAGAAAAAGAAAAATCACTCAATCACTTCTAAGAGTGATTAAAAAGAACCAGACCAGTAGAAAGCAATCTCTCCACGCTGTCAAGTTACACAGTTGGTTCAAAAATATTTCATGCCATGCCTCAACTATGAACACTAACAGTATTCAGGCTGTAGTTTTGATTGCAAGACATCACTACAGTCCTATGTGCATTGCTGCATTCATCTGAATTTCTTTCTGATGGACATTTGCCTCTGAACTTTATGGATTTACAGTGACTGCTTCTGTAATCATTTCATTATGCCTGTGATTTTTCACCCACAAATTACAAATACTTGCTCTCAGCATGACTCTAGAATTTTAAGAGCTTTCTTTTTTCCTTGGTATTTGCTCTATTTCCACTAAATCCTGTACCAGTAAGTGAGTAACTATAAACAAATAAATCCAGGGACAGGAACTGTTATCCCTATATATTATTTAGCTATTGGCTTTGAAAAGAGAGAGCAGATTCAGAGCAGATGACATCCTCAATGAAAAAATGGTTTAACTTGACCTTTCTGTGCTTCTATCTTCCTTTCTCCCAATCAGTTCCACCTATCATTCCTCACATTTTTCTGCAAATAAAATCGAACATTATTTGCTCATGTTCCTGTCAGCCTGCACAGAATTGTCTCCTGTTGTTACTGTTATTTGCATGACCCAAGTGACATATTGATGAAAACATACTCAGAGCACAGACTTCTCTATCTGCTCCAGAGTAATGGTGTCAACAATAATCTACAATCAACCAGCAATACAAATTACTATCATGTAGTATGATCATTTACAAAACTGATTTTTAAGGAGCATTCACCTGCAATTCCCTCATCTATAAATTCTGACCTTCACGTTCAAATGTCTCCAGGTACCTGTCCTTCCTGTTCCTCTAAGTTCTCACTCTGAACTCACTACCACACTCTGAAAAAGCAGATTCCCACAACTGTTTTACAATCTTCTGCTGAAATTGTTCTTCACTGTAAAATCTGCAAATGAAAATTCACTCCAGTTGGATATTAAAACCACGTGATACTTACTTTCGGTGGCTTCTCTAAGTCATCTAAATGTACTGACACCAGCAGAGTGTGTCATAAGATTTCTGATACCCTGTTTTCAATCTGTTTTCAATCTGTTCCTTTCCAGTTCTGCTAGACATGAGGGTTCCCAAGGAAACAGTGGCATTGTAACCTGGTTTTATATATCACCACAAAAAGTCTTTCACTAAGGGTCTCATTATACTTACTCCCATTTCCTTCCTCATAGCAACTACAAGAGTAAATGAGTTGCTAGATTCAAGCATGTTAAGCATAATCCTTTCCTGAAAAGGAAATGCTAACATCTGCTTTATTATGTTTTGTATAAGGGAGAAATCCAGTGTAACTAATTATTTATGTTATTTTTGTCACAAGTTGAAACTTGAAAAACATATTTATGTAGCTGACATGAAAGGAACTTGAAAGTATTCCATTATAGATCAGTGAACGGAGGAAATTAAAAACATATTCTTGGTTTAAAATATCCAGTACTCAGACTCTCAATCAAATCAGCAAGAAATGTATCCTGTAGGACACTTCCTGGGAGCAGTTTGCAAGAAACTCTTCAAATTCCCATTGAGGAAGTACAAAACTACACTGCAGGAACTTGTGATTCCCAGGTTCTATACTACATGCCATCAAACCATCATGGACTGGTTTTCTGGTGCAGTCTTGAATCTCTCCCAGCTTTCTCCTGTCTAACTAGAGGAAGCTAATTACATTGTAGAATGTCACCTATGTTGCCACTGGGTTTCTTTCATGAAGATTTTGCTTACTGGGTGTGCATTTTTTTTTCTGCTCCAAGTAAATTTCTATTAGTTGGATACTTGCCCACAAGTGATTTGAAGAATGCTAGATATTTATGGGTAGAAGTTCATTTTCTTCATTTGTTACTCTAATTTCCCATAAATAAAGTGTTATCCATAGTATACACAAGTATTGACCATACCCCTGTGTCAGCTATACTCAATGAAATAGCCCCTCCCAATTTCACTGTCAATGATCTGTCTGCAGTAGGCAGAAAAATATTGGTCTCTCAGCTAGAGCCCCCACTTTTTCCTCCTCTCCATGCATATGATCAGTATCTTCACAGGGTCAGAAGAAAGGGAAAGTTCTTAAGTTTTTCTTAACTTGTGCTGAGAAGCACTCACTTCCAAACCCTTTTCTGGCTCAGGGAGTACCATTAACAAAAGCCTTTAGGATTAGAGGACTGAGGGCTCACCATGAGCATCATGATAGCTGCTGAGGGTATGGAGAATGTTCAACCTTTTTCCTACATCAGCTTGGGTGGCAAGAGATCTATTTGCCTTCTTTCAGTGGACCAAGGAGCCGGTATCCAGATTGTATTTTGAAATACGATATGGGAGAGGCCCCGGCATGCAGGTTTTCTGTGAACCGAAAACTGAAGAAAAGCTCAGATCAGTTTGATTGCTTTCCAGTTCAAGGCTGAGAGAGTTGGGTTTATTCAACCTGAAGAAGAGAAGGCTATAGGAGACCTCACCATGACCTTTCAGTACCCAAAGGGGATCTATAAGAAAGGTGGGGAGTGGTGTTTTAGTAGGGCCTGTTGCAATAGGACAAGGGGTAATGGTTTTAAGCTGAAGGAGGGTAGACTAAATAGAAGGAAGACCTTTTTTTTATCGTAAGGGTAGTAAAACACTGGAACGTATTGTTCAGAGAAGTAGTGGACTAGATGACCTTTAAAGGTTCCTTCTGAGCCAAACTACTCTATGATTCTATGAATGGGATACCTAAAAACATGGTTTATAGAGCTTGGAATGTTTTGTCCCAAGCAACTATACACAGACATAGAGTTCATGAGTTTGCAAATATGATCAATGATAAAAACTTCATCATGTCTTTTTCCTACAATTCTGTTTACGTGCTCAATTTGAAATACTCTGTCAGAAATAAGTGTGACATATACTGAATTCAAGGTGCAGGCTACAGTCTTTACAGGATCTTAAACTTACTCAGTATATTCCATCTGAATTCAACAGTTCAATTTCAATTCTTGTTCACTTAGTTGGTTGAAACTCAGAGGAAATTTTGAAAGAAGCTAAAAATTCCTGCGTAGTTAGAGTTCTTCAGTTATACTTTCTATCTGATTCTTGACCTGTACCAGCAATGTTTCTAAATAACTGGGAAGCAAGCTACTTCTCATATTCCAACAGGTCTGACAGTAATAAATCAAGGATTTTGTTTTCAACAGTGTAGAAATTTTTCAGCTAAAACAATCCTAGAAACAGGAATCCTCCCAAAACCATACATACCGTGTATTTCTATTGGTCATTTTTGGGCCATTCATTGGTGTTTATACCCTTGTTGGTATTAAAAATTGTCCACAACTTGTGCACTTTGGTTTCTTTTCAATTGTTCTGAGTTGTCAGATACTGTACGGGTTTCAAATAATGAGTATATACTCATTATTCAATACATAAAGCACAGGCTAACATTAGCACAGTAGGTGCTTAGAATACTATCATATGTTCCTGTAAGGTATGGATGCAGCATTGCCTTCCCCGTTTGCTGCCTTCTAATCCCTCTTCTCCGACCCCTTCCACATTTCCAAAACTCAAGCTGCTTCAGAAGAAAAAACAGTATTCTTAAGTCACATGTGATGGTTTGGTTTTTTTCATTCAGTCATGAGATTGTCCTTCAGAGTTGGTACAGAATATCCTGTTCCAGATCTCAGGAATATATTCATTCCTATTGTAGTGACATCTTCAAAGTCCCAGCTCCTGATTTTACACAAGATAGAAATTATTGTTTGCCCTATTTTATTTTTTTTCTCCCCATGGACTGTGTTACGTGATTCTCTATCCCAATTCATTATTAAAAGTAGTAATAACATCCTGAATTATTATTATTATCATCATCATCATCATTATCATTATCAATGTCATTATGGTCATGCCTAGAAAGCCTAGTCATGTATGAAGAGTGCCGTGCCATAGAAATTGATAGAAAAAATAGCACAGGCAACAGCCTGTTGCCACAAAAAGCTCAGAGAGCCAGAGATGCAATACACAGGTAACTCAGATAAATGCAGCAGGGTGAAATCAAAAGACAGCAGTAAGGTAAAGAGAAGTGGAGAAGTGGAAGATGACTATTTCTTCATGGACATTATTGTAAAATGGTGTTAAATTGATCTTTGAAGAAAAAATGAGACATGATTTGGGAGGTGGAGCATCACTGATGGAGTAGAACTGCTTAAGGTTTTCCCAAAGTAGCACAAAAGTGGGAAGTTCTCAAAGTAACATCCATCCATGTGAAACCAGCCCATTACTAAGGTCCTTCCTCCACTGAAAGCAGTTTGAGTTGTGACCTCTGCTGTCAGGAGAAAGAAAACACTGGTTTTCCTCAAAATCCAAAGGCAGCAGGACTTTAAGTGTTTGGATTTTCAACTACAGTTGATTCTCACAAACCTGAAATATAGCAGCTTTGATAATGAGAACATGCCTGAAAGGGATGATAGTTTAAGTTTAGCATGTGGTATTTTCTGTGTAGAAGTTTACCTATCTAGGTTTCACATCTGCAAAATTACCAGAAAATTGATCAGGAAGTTCAATTAATTCAAATAATACATAAAAACAGAAGTGGTAGCACTGCAAAATTGTTCCCAAAAGCATAAGAGTACAGGCCATTTTTTATTTTATTTTTAAATCAAGCAAACATTCAGTACAATTTTAGTTCCAGTACATGAAGAAAGGAGCTAGTATTTTGTGAAAGTTCATTTTATACTCCAGAGACAGAAGGCACTAGAATGACAAAAGCTAAAGTCTAATCGAAAAAAAAAATTCTTTATTGTGTGTAGAGATCCTTAGCACTTATTTGACACTTTCTAGTACTGTTTCCCTTAAAAAGCTCCCCATGAGATGCTAGTTGACATACCTCGGATAAAATCAAACTGTGCAGCATAAAAAGTTTATGAACAGTCTTAATCAACATTAATCAACTTTGGCATTTTACTAGGCTAAGGGGGAAATTGCATTAGGCCAAATGAGAGTCAGCAAATGCACAGTAACGTGATGATGGCTGCTTTGTGTTCTGCTCTCCAGACCAGAATTCTTAAAAGTAAAGTATGATTAAAACAAGATTAATGCACTGGCTACATTAATATAATTATATTCATAATGAGTTCCTAGTAAGTAGGAAATCAAAATGTCTAATCGAGGAATTTATATGCTGAGAAGGAATTTTAAAAGCTTGGCTATTTTTATTAGCAATATTAGTCTAAGAACATATGCAACCTTTGAGTACAACTATTACCTTCCCTAGGCTACAGTATCTTACAAATTGATGTCAAAGGAATATGTTAGGACTGCTGTCAGACAGCAAAGATACTTAAAACATTAACGGATAATAACTTTATAATTGTATTTCCAGCTTTTCCTGATAATAGTGAGGTATGAGAAGCAGCAGCTTGGGTACATTGTCTGTTTTTGTAGTGGAAAGGAAAAAAAATAATTCTCTGCAAAGAATTGTCTTGCCAAGGAAGGGATGGAAGAGAAGAGGTAATAAAATACGAGCTCATTTTTGACATTTTGTCTTGCATTTCAAAGTGTTATATCAAATTTAAAAAAAATTCTAGTGAAATTCCTTCTTTGAATGTACACGGAATTATTTCCCAGTGTGCAAGGAATCTCTTAGGGTGACATTACTGTAGACATCTGTTTAAAGCCTGCCTTGTCTACTATAAAAAGGACTACGTCCACTATAAAATTAGTGGATGAAACTTTAAAAAGCTGGTGTTTATGAGTCAGAAAGGAAAAGAACAGAACCAATAACTACTCCGAGAAAGTATGAAACACTGAGCTAACACTGCTGCTCAGCCCACATGACATTAACCACCATCCTACAGTTCAGATGAGTGCTACAGAATTGATGTACCACAAAGCCCAAACAGGATACGCTTGTGCAGAAAGACTTCCCACCCTCGTCTCTACTTTTCCGCAGGAAATAATTCCAAAGCAAACTGACATGCTCTCCCACAGAGTAAAACGAGTGGGCATTGACACTTTCTAGCATCAACCACACAGTGGATAGAATTTGTCCTACACCTTAACTTAGTGAGCAATAAACCTGTGGCGTGTGCTAGAGCAAGAAAGTATCCAGTTGCATTGAGGGTCAGATGTTTACAGTTGTTTCAGTGAAGCAGTCCTGTCCTTACAATGCTGGTCTCACTACTGTACTTCACAACAGTGGCTAGGTTAATAATCCTGTTTACTTTTCACCAGTGTGTTAACAGTAAATACCCAAATAAATTCCTCCAGTTATCTGGGTGCATTCTTCCCTATATTTCTGTCTTGAATAAAGATGGCATCGGGCCCCTCCAGCTTGGGTTTAGAAAGGCAGGTCCTGCTTCACCAACCTGATCTCCTCCTGTGACGGTATGACCCGTTTAGTGGATGAGAGAAAGACTGTGGATGTTGTCTACTTGGACTTCAGTTAAGCCTTTTAGCCCAGCACCTAATCCACAATAGCAGAGGATGATAGGCCAGCTACAACACTGCTGATTCACATCCTGAAAGCAAAGAGGACCTACTGGACACACGGCTGTTTGCTTCTCTCACAAGGAACTACTTCTCATTTCCAGTCAGAAAGTTGCCTGCTGTGACTTAGTCCACCTGAGGTAGCATCTTCAGCTTTCATATATTAATCTGCTCTTGCTCTGAAGTCCACACTGTTAGTGTACACGATTTCATACCCAGCAAGCATTTAACTCCATTGTTTTATGTCATGTTTCTTTTCTATCAGTTCATAGGATGAGAAGGACCTGCAAAGATGTCTCAGCTTTGCTTTATTCTCTCACAGAGTATCTTAAAAAGAGGAAAAAGTAAACCTGTTCACTACCTGTTCACTATCTTGTCACAGAGAGGAGTACATTGTCTCTACCTGATGATGTCCACATGTCCTTAAAAATGACATTTTGTTGAGGTCAGACCTTCTTCCTCAGAAGCAGGATGAAGGTAGCATGAAGAAAATAGCACAAATTATCCTGTTTGTGTATACATATTTTTCCTACTTGTATATACTATATATAGTTTATATCCATTCTATATCGTGTATATACTGATTGCCTCTTGTACTTCTCCAATTTTGATGCAACAAATTCTACATTATTTTTGAAAAAGAAGAAAAATCAGCACAATATTTTTTTCCCCAAAATGGTGATGCTACATGAAGTAAAAAATATATGACAACAGAGTAGGGTGCAACAGAGCTAATCACTTGAGAAAGAAGATCTGCGGTGATAGGAGGCCACATTTGCATGACTCAAGAAGGAATAGGAATTTCTACAGGGCATGGATTCATGAGTCAGAATCACATACAGAAAGTAAGCAATGGACAAATTTTGATTTATAGAAATACTATTCTATTAAGAGTTTCTGTTATGTGGACCATAAATTATCTTAACTTCACTCTGGTGCTTTATAACATCACTGAAACCTCTTGTTATAGTCCATTATGTCTCTTTATTTTTCCTCCTGTTCTCACAAACACACCAGTAGGAGTCTGCAGGACGTGAAGGATTATTTAAATACTGAAAGGACTTAATTTATCAGATTTGTAATTAATCACACAACATTTAGAAGCATTTTACATCAAGACATTATGTGAAGAAAAAAACATTAAAAAAAAAATAAAATAGTCAACCAGACAACACATAACAGTTGTAGTATTTTCTATGTAAATGAAATTAGCTGATGGCTGAGAACAGGATTTTCCAAATCCTCTAAGCACCAGATATGAACAAACAGAGGAAAAGCTAAATTAACCTGCTTATTTCTAAGTACACTAGAATACAAATTGCCAGAATTATGCAAAGTACACACAGGTGCGTGCATGCACACACACCCCACACAGACACAAACCCACATTTCCCCCCATTACAGAACCTAGTACCTTGCTGTGCTGGGTTGCTTAGGAGACTCTGATCCAAGGAGTTATGTCAGCAGGATTATGTAAGCTCCAGACAGGTCTACCAAGGCTGGGTACATCAAAGATAGAGGGAAGACAGAAATTTCTCTCTTGATTCGTCAAGCGTGGGAGCTGGATGCAAGGCTGACCACTTTCCTCTTTAGAAATATTACCACTGGCTAAGCCTTCGCTTTGTCTCCATGACAATTTCCATCTCAGTTCCTTGGGTTAGTGGACAGCCCCAAACAAATACGTGCAACAAGCATCAGTCCAATCCTGCCTCAGCAAGGAGCTCAAACCTTGCAGTAGCTGCTGCTCCAGAGTCACTCCATCTTATGGTGAAGATTCTGGCATGTACATACAATGCTGCAAGCAGGAAAAATCAGCTCAAGTTATGAGGGAGATGGAAAATTACAGTATTGATATTCCCAGCATGAGTGGGTACAGATGGTCAGGAACAGATTGTATCAAATTGAAGAACAATAATAAAATCATGAACTACTGAGGTTCCCCAGCTGGAGGGAAACAGAGAGTTGCAGTGATTGTGAGTGACACCATGTAAAGAGCCCTCTGAGACAGACGAGGAAACAATTAGTGGCAAAGCAGCAGGTACACAGTTCAAGTAGGTGAGGATGAAAACCCCCCAAATGCTACCATGATACAAAACCACTTTCTAAAACATCTTACAGAACCTTATTAGCAGCAGCACGCCCTCATTGACATGGCTGGGCATGAATGGGAAAGTAGGGAGAACTAATTATGGACTAAACATGACTTGGGTATCTGGAATTTGTTCACACAGCAGCACATAGCTTATCCAACTTTGATAATTAAGTCATCCCTTGATGGCAAGAACGTGGTCTTCTGTCCACAAAATCACATCAAACTGGTTGTAATAAAACATGGGCACAACAGGTTTTGTTTGTTCAATGAATGTTTGGGCATATAAGTTTTAGGTGCCAACAGTGAGTATGACATATATGCTGCCATGAGGAAAAATAAATTTAAGTCAAATACTTGCAAAAGAAGCAAGTAAGAAAATCACCACTCAAATGTATGGGGTTTAAATTGCAGTTCTTAAAAAAGCATAACTTTCAGGTTTCACAGAAACAAATTTTGAGAATCTTTAGCAAAACATGTTAATAGAACTAAGAATTTCCCGGTATTTTTCAATGGCTAGAAATAGGAGGGCTGGGTCGCTGCAGTGCTGTGGAATGAAAGTATGAGAGAGGGACCAGCAAAGCAGAATTTCCCAAACGCTCAGGACAAAATACCATTAATATGGAAAAAGGGAATGAATGTTTATGAGGAAAAGATACTCACATTGGCAGGCAGCAAAAAGGAGGGTCATAATTTTAATCATAGCTAGAATAAATAAATAAAAAACAAAGGAGGAAATACTATTACCATCAAAAAAACCCCCAAACTATCCCAAATTAAAGAGGAGAGGAGACTTCTACTTCATACTGAAACTATCCTATCATCTCAAAAAAAATCAATTTGGCTAATTCAAATAAGACAATAACTGTGAGAAAATCACCTTGCATTAAGCTGAAAGCAGCTTAAAAATGAAGAATTGGAAGGCAGAGAGTAGAGTAAACCAGATCAGGTCTGCTCAAATAAGGCAGCAAAAAGGAACACAAAATGATGCTCCAAATCTTGAACTGAGCACAGGAAAATGAATCTACCTGAAAGACAATTTTATTGACTGTAAGACTGACAGAGCATCACAGTCCCCCCACAGAAAATTCTTCTACATACTTACACTGAATTGAATTTGCAACATCACTGTATCTTCAGGTACTTCAAAAACAGATTACTTCTAGCAGCCTGATCTTATGCTGACCATATTTTCAGGCTGTGCACTGTCACTGAGCAAACAATGCACAGCAGCAACACGACACATACCAAACACATTGCGGTTGTCTGGATTGTGTTGTCCTTCAGAAAGTTTTCAAGAGGATCTCTGAAATTTTTTTGTGATTCTGTACAACACCCAGAAAATGTTGCAGTTTTCATTAAGACACCAGATGGGCCAAGATCTCTAACCAGTTGGCTGGAAGTTAATACTGAAATTACAGTATTTTTGAGTTAACAGATCTTCAAGACGGAGAAATTCTGTGGTCAGGTCACGCTCATGTAGGTCTGGACATTGCTGATGGTATCTGCTTCCTGGAGACAGTGATAAAAAACGTGCTGCTAAAGAACTGTCAGAGCTGAATAAAATGTCCTGAAGTCAGAAAGTCAATAAACAAACGTGGTGAAAACCAGTGTGAGGGAAGTCTTGAGAAGTGTTATTAGCTCACTTACTAAAACAGCAACTTTTGCATGATTGCAACTATGAGTAAATGACTCAAGTGGAAAGCTTTGCTTTGCCATGGCCAGCCTCCAGCAGGGAAATCTAACGCCATACACAACAAGCTCGGAGTATTTTGTAGCTATGCATTAAACATATACCTGTCAGCATTGGTATTCCCCTTGGTCATTCAGAGACATAGTTGCACAGAATAAAGCAGGCCCTGATTCTTGGGTTGGACATGCCTTTAAATCGTGGCCCAAGGCACCTGAATTTTGGCATCCCCAAAGCCAAGAAAACCAGCAGAGTACTCACTAAAGCAACAGTTTTGTAAGAAAATCTGGAAAACTGTGACAGCACTGGCTTCTGATAGTACAGCTTCAAGACAGCTGAAGTCTTATTCTGGTGATACGAAAACTAGGTTGAATTAAGACATGGGTAAAACGAGAATCTGACTGACTTGCAGTTTCCTCCTTCAGGTATCTCTCACTGAAATACTTAACTGATTAGGTTAGCAACCCACTGCACACTACTTCAGCTTTTCCTATCTTGTGAATAAAATCTTTGGTTACTAAACATTTTAACAAAACTTAATAGATTTTTTGAGCATTTAGTTCTGATCTGTTCTGCCACATTTTTCCATGCCTGCTACCGTGACTGCACCTCTTAGTGTGACCACACATTTGAATTTTGGCTCAGTCCAAATTCACCATGACAGTTTTTCAATGTAGAGAGCTCAGACAAAAATCTGTCTAGGGCTGTTCACATAAAAGATTCTCCACAGAATAAGGCACAAAACACATAAAGGTATTTGTCTTTTGAAGCAAATTATTACACATTGTCCATAATTTAAAGAACTGTCACTGAGCCAGATTCCTGGTTTTATTCCTTTTATTCCTGGAGGGAAAAAAAACATCTTCTGACTAAACCTTAGTTTCAAATCACATTTAGACACCCAATTACTGTATTAAGTTTATTCCACAGTTCGACATCAATATCATAATCTGGTTACCTACCCCACGCTGCTTTAACTTGTGATAGTAAACATTTTCTGTTCAAGATATTGTACCACAGCCACTGGACAGCCATAACTGATAGGATTACGTAAAAACAGCAGCTTATCACAGATGTCCTAACATTTTCTGATGTTAAATACTCACTTGAGAATGACACAACTGCAAATATTGCCAGTGGTTTTGTTTGCCAAGGTTATATTTTGCCTTTAGTGATGCAAAAAACCACAGGCTCTATTCCTGAAATAGCTGGTCTATAAATATGATACTTTTAGATACCCAGCTGAGCCAATGATTCTTTTGCCTTCAGACTTAAACACTGGGTTGTCCCATTTGGGGGGGGGGGGGGAAGGCATTTTAGATATTTCACCTTCCATTCTTAGAGCATAAGAGAGATCGAATTTTCCCTATTATCTTTACTCAAACTGAGAAAACTGCTGATGTGCTCCTTTCTTTTCCATCTGTGCCTTGCAGCTCCCCCAACTCCTGCCACACCAAACTCCACCTGTTTGGCCAATTTGCAAAACATTGTTATATTCTGGTAATAATCCTTCCTCTTTGGCTCTCCTGTCTTCTCATCCTCCAAACATTTTTGAGACCAGGTTTCCTTTGCCTTAATACATCCCAAATAGTATGCACATCTAGCGTAGATTCATAGGCATTTGCAAATGGTTAAAGCAATCATAGGTCTTTGGGAGCTTAACAGTCCTCATTTTTGGAAGGATTTAGGGTAATATTCCACCAGATATTATATGGCAGAAATAACCTCAAGAAAGAAGTATTTCCATTCTCTGATTAGCAAATGCTAAGTGACACAGCTGAGTCAGTGAAGACCATAGAGAAAGCAAAAATTTCTGAGGAGCTGTTTTGGGAAGCAGGGATGTGAAGAGAACAAAGCCAGAAGAGAATGAAAACCATAAAATGGTTTTTCAAAAACCTAAAAAATCTGTAATCCTCTAAAAAAAACAGTTTCACAAATAGGAAGAAGTGATTTCATCCTCAGGTACTGTTCAATCTCTATCCTAGATCTCAAAGTGCAGAAAAACAGCCAACAGCTGTTCTTGCAGGACAGAGTGAAAGGGAAATGAGTAATGACCGAATGCTGCTGCCTAGTTACCCAGGGATGTTTGCCCCAGATAGCAAAAGCAGGAGCACCCAGACTGGGATTCTGCAGCTGTTGATAAGATTCGACTCTGTCATGAACTAGTGGACTTGTTTCATGCAGGTGTTTGATGCAATGGCCTCTCTTAGCAGATGTAACAGATCCCTTATCCCTTGCTAATTCCACCATTCACTTGTACCTTATGCAATGACTGTTTTCATGTGCTGTTTTGTAAATTAATGACATTTCCCAAGTTGCTGAGAAAAACTGTCATATTCTGCAATAAGGTTCTCAGAAAAAAAGCCACATCTTCAAATAATTCCACTCTGATTGAATATAAGTTAGAGGCTTAGATGTCAGTCTTGCAGTAAATACAGGAGTGCAAGATGTCTACTAAATCTATATTAAATCTGGGGGTTTCTATCCTCCTAGGTTTTTTAATCACATTTTTACAATGACAGTCAAAATATGATCTCCATCCATTTATCTTCTTAATAATCAGCAATGCTCTTTTGTCTGCTGAAAGATCTTTGGTTTTGCCCACACAAGCCCTAAAAGTAGAAAACATGATGCAACGTGCTATAAACTCCTGATCATTTCCATCTACCCACTGAACACACAGTGTTTGCATCTGCTGAAGCTGCTCTAGCCTTGGATGAAATGAAATCACTAAGTATACTAACATTTATTAACGTAAGAAAAATTTCAAAACCTAAGATCTTCCACTATATATATTCTAAAAATCTCAGAGATCCCAGGTCAAATTTTTAAGACAATGAAAAACAGCAGCTTTGCTTAAAGGCAGTATAACAGTAATTACCCATTATCTTTGAAAATAAGTCCTTAAATTTCTTACTGTACATAAGGAACACAATCTTCAACTGAGAGGAAGTGTGTATTTTTTTCCATTTAACAGAGTAAGGAATGACACTCTCAGCAGCTTTTAGTTGGCAGTGTTTGAACTATGATCTTTGATTTTGTCCTAGAATTCTTCACATAACTTTTAAAGCCCCAGAAGTCCTAGATGAGCACAGCACAGTCTTTTCTTTCTAATTAAGGTCCCTCTTCTTCAAACACCTTTCCAACTTTCTCTAGTGTAACACTGAGCTTGTTTCCCAAAACCATTATCCAGAAATTTCTTTGTCCTCAGTTATGAAATCTCCCTTCAAACATTTTTAGACTTTTGTGGTTCTGAAGAGCAGACAAGAACTTCCAGAAAGTCCAGAAGGTATTCACTTCTCACTGGTTTTGCCCATCTTAAACCTAATTGCTTCTGTGTGCAATTCTGTCTAAGCCTTGACAGATATTCCCAAGTTAACTAGACACCTTTTGTATCACAATATTAATTATAAAATAAAACAAGATTTTAAATAATAATATAAATGTCTGAAGGACGGGAGAAACATCTCCTGAAATAATTATGTCCACCGAGTATAGATTAGGTGTGCAAAGCTGTTCACCATGCCTGCACTGCAGACACCTAAGGGTAAGTAAGATGAATTCTACTGCATCCACCACATTCTTGGTCCACTCACTGGGATCAGAAGGCACTGCAGAGATATTTTCATATAACAGAGCATGTTAGGTTATCTGACTGAAGGCTAAGCAGTTAAACACAAAGCCATGGCAAGGATCAGAACAGTTAGTGAAAAGTGAGTGCACATAATATCATGGAAGGGGAATGATCCAGATCACTACTGGTGGTGCAAAACCCACTGAGTAGGAAACTCCCTAGCAAACTGAGGGATTACCTAAAGGCATAGAAGACTTCTTACATGACACAGGGGAATAAGAATTTAGGGACAGAACAGAGAGAAGTTAGGGACTATGTAAAATTTATTACAGATTTTTTTAGGGGATTGCAGCAATGTGCAAAACCTACTCTGGGATGTTTAAGTGAACCACCAAAGGTATGTAAAGGGAGGACTAAGGTAGACTGAAGAGAAATAGGCATGAAGAACCCAGAGAGGATAAACGGGGCCATTCCCATGTAGACAGCTTCCCAATTACACTGCATGGCACGAGTCTTGCTCTTCACTGTGGCAGTCCATCCCATATTCTCCTTGCACCCTAGTTCTAACTGGTCTTGTGTGAACATACCTCTCAAGGCTAGCAAACTTCAAGTGGGACTAGCCCATGAGCAGGACAACAGGAGTATGAGCCACTGGAGGAGAACCACGTGTCTGAGGGACCTGAAGGTCCAGGGCCAGCAACCAGAGACACAGGCTAGATTGGCAATCACTGCCTGGACTCCTGCCTCACACACAGCAGGTACCAGAGCCCCGCAGGTACCACGTGCAGGTTTGTGCACATGGTGAGGTTCAGTCCTGGCCAGCCGGAGAGAAGGAAGAGGGCACAGCAGCAACAGTGGAGCACAGCCCCTGTTTACACAGGTGCCAGCCCAGGCACTGCACTCTGCCCCTGGAGATTTGAGTGTTTGTTGTTTGTATGGTCTGTGTGTGTGCACACGGGTATTGGTTTGTATTGTTACAGGCTTGTTGATACAGAATCACAACAGCCCGGGATCTTTTGGCTTGGGAAGGGAAAAAAGCCCTGGTCCTAAAGGCCAGGGAATTCTCCTGCAATGAGCACAGTGAAGAATGCCCACACCAACACTGAAAAAAAAAAAAACCTCCTGCCAAAATTTTTTAGTTGGTCTAAAATTTTTACATATTCCATATACCTGAGAGGTCATTTAGCTTGTTTTAAACATCTAGAACATACAGAGTCAAAGAAATTATTTTATTCAAGTATCTGTTTCATTACATAGTTTGGCTACAACAAAACAGGAATAAAACATTGATGACTCCATAGTTGCTCCATCATGAAACATATAAAATTCACCAATCCTGTGAACACTGATTTAAGTATTTCTGCATTAAAGAAGGTATTTCTCTTTCAAATTTCTCTTGAGTACCTTCACAAAGTAAAAATACAGAAAGAAATTCTTTTCTTTTTAATCATCAGGTATGTAGGCATTGCATTGATATAGAAAATAAACCATCATCTCCCTTTTTTCCCCCCTCAGTCAATGACACTAAAATTTTGAAGGCAAACACTAGTATTTTTCCTTATTATTATTTCCTTATGTAGCGGTTTTGATTCTAGGCCTTCCTTGGTAACCAGGTTGTAACCAACGAACCGAGGCCATGCTCCCAGTATTCCATACGTTAGCAAGGGTATAAATAAGGAGGGAGGAGAGGCTCTTGCTCTCTTCCAGTGGTCTGAGTGCGCAGGTTCTCTGCTGTCGGTCCTACTCGTGTGGAGGCGTGAGGCCTAGTGAGGCCTTGTAGGCCTTGGGAGGCAGCAGTCGTTTGGCACAATTCTGTTATCTCTAGGAAAGTAGTAAGATTTTCTTTATTGTTTGCTTCCGAAATAGTTCTTTATTGTTTGCTTCCGAGTTTTTGATTGTGCGTACCTGTTTTCTCCTGTTCCCTTTCCCTTTGGGGGAAGGGGGTTGTGTTCGGGGTCCCAAATATTGTGTATAGTATTCTAACTGTACATAACTGTAATATATGCAAAAATATATATTTTGCTATAATTTGGTTGGTTTCAGGCTCTTAAGTTTCTACAGTTTTTTTTTTCCTTTGCCCAGGGGGAAGAAAGGAGGGGGAGGTTTTTCTCTGTGGGTCCAGACAGTTGGCGTGAAACCGACACACCTTAATTATTCCTTGTATTTTCAGTATCTTATGTGATGCTAAGGATTTTATGGTGCATACACTTGGGTACACATACATGCAGATGCATGTATTCATATTCTTTTAACATATAATGATTTCAGTAAATCTGGGTAACTCCTTTAAGGTGCTTAAGATCAGGTCTGATTACACCTCTCAAATCACCAAGGGGAAAAAAACCCTCAAAAACAAACTACCAAATGAAAAAAAAAAAAAAGATTAACAGCTCCAGCTCCTACATTTTAATTCTAAACCATTTCAGTAATGGCCTGTGACAGACTTACACATGAGCACTTCTTGCAAGCATAGCTACCACTTGGCAACTACTACATTTAAGTAAGTTTAAAAACCCTACTCTGAGTATTGTGGCATTATGTACTTTTGGTGGATGGCCACAAAAAGTGTCAGAGACAAACTGAAAAGGTTTCCAAAAGGGATAAATCAACCACAGCTAGCCCAACAGTGTACAAATCCATGGCCAGGGATCCTCAGAACTGACACAATGCAAATGCCACCTGCAAAATTCCAAATGACTTCCAATCAGAAAGCCCCAACCCAGACCTACATTGGTTTTACAACTAGTGTGTTTCTAGAAGTCATAGCAAGATTTGATTTTGGAAAACAGACTTTTTCCTGGAATGTTAACAGAGCAACCCACTTCATGCCAAGACAGATCTCTGTGTAAGACCACACCCACTGAAGTTGAAAAACGAATTCATAACCAAATGCACAGACTCCAGATACCCTCCTAACTTTAAAATTCCCTTTTTCAGCATGCTGTTACAACCTTTCTAGCAATTTTTAGCCAACCCTGCTCCTCTGAGTTGCACCACATGGGTCCAGTCTGAAAGCAACTGTGCAGAAAGGTGCACGTAACAAGATCCTTTGGCCATAGCTCATGCCATACTGCTCACACCAATAGCACACCATAACCGAACTTCGGAAATGAAAGCTCTCGTTACATTCAGAGTTCTGCACCAAAGCTCATAAATTCCAAGCAGCAGGGCTTGCTCAAAACAGAGGTATCATGACTCAACAAATCAAGAACCAACTACTTCAACTCAAGCTAAACTGACGAGGCTGAAAATTTTTAATCACGTTTCAGAAGATTAGTCTGGTTTTGCAAACTGTGCAAGACTTGACTACAGCTGTGTCACCAGCCATACTCTAGACTGCATATTCTCCCTCAATTTTTTCAGTATTTTAGGAAGGAAATAAACTGTATTTGGCACAGACTGCACTATATTAGTACAACGGGCACACAGCCAGCATCAGTCTATTCCCTGATCTGTTCCACTCCTTCTCATCATCCTACTTATAGCTCTTCAGATTTGCTTCTCTTCCTGCATCACCCCATAAGGTAAGTGGTCCAGACAGTAAAAGATACATTATGGCCTCTTTTCACCAAAGAGCCATAATTTTGCTGTGATGATTCAGGAATCTTGCCCAAACAGTACTGCAAGAGACAAGCGAAAGAGTAAGAACTAGAAATGCATACAGATAACTGTCAATAGATACATTAAACAGGATACTACAGGAGGGCAAGCGCTCAAAGTGCTCAATTTCCAGATTGAAAAAAAAAGTTTAAAAGTATAAAGTTGATTATAATCGAGTTCATAATTTTAATATTTTCTTGTGCATAAACTCAGGGTGGGGAGAGTGTTGTTACAGACTGCACCATAGTGCAAAGGTTAAAAAAGATCCTTTTGTACAAAAGATGTTAAGCAAAATTATTGTTGTTACATATCTCATCTGTCTGAAAGAGAAGCTTTCATCCTAGACAGCCTACTTGAATTCCAGCATCATTTTCTGATCACCTGAGTATCAGAAAAAGTATTAGTATTCAGTAAAAGGTTAAGTTTATCCCACAGGAAAAGAAGCAGAACATTTCCCAGGCAAACAGTAGGGGAACTTTGGGCTACAGGTACCTACCTTGTGAAGCATGAAACTTCTATTTTTCTTCTATAAACTTAAAATAGAAAGCTTATGATAAATCTCATCTAAAGAAGTTTCTGTGGTTTACACAATTTATGTTCTCTTTTATCCAGATTTTGGAAGTTTTAAATAAGTTAAAGAGAAAAAAATTATTCAACATTGTCAATTTTAGGAATTTAACAGTCTGAAGTTTTGTCGAGTTATATAACAGTAATTAAGAAGACAGAACAAAATTAGGCTTATAGATGTTGGAAAATACTGCAAAATTCCTTTTGGATAAAAGAAAAATAATATATTGTATGTAAGAAGTACAATGCAGGATATTTGTAAGTTGGAATAATCAAGATCTAGTCCATTGCCTTAAGGTCACTTGTTTTCTTTATTAAATTTGTTTGAATAAAAATTAAAAACCAGACAGCATAATCGATTTTATAACTCTGTATGGAACAAGGGTTTTTTTGTTTTGATAAATAAGAATATATTTCATCCTTTTTTTGTAGTAACAGTACCAAGGAATAAGACTGGAGCTACAGACATTCTCCACCAAGTTATCTGCTGGTATCAAAAGGGTCAAACTCCACTGCAATACAGTGTTGGGGCAGTAACGCCAAGACAGACAAATGGCAATAAAAGGTTACAGTGCTAATTCTCGTAAGTACACCAAGCAGATGATGACTGCAGAAGTCAGAGGACGTGTCAAGTTGAAGAAAAGCCACGTTCCTGGAGCCATATGCTGTCTTACCAACGTCCATCAAATTTTGTAGAGCGTATTCGTTCAATAGTGACATTTTTCTTTCATTGTGACATTTTGTACATGCGAAAACAATTATTTCACTACCGCCACAATATGTTTCTTCCTCTCTGACACAAATGGCACAGATCCCGGTTTGCTGTGCTTGCGACGATTCAGTTCCCTAGAAACAAACAACAAAAAAAAAAACAGAAAAATGAAATTCAGTAGTCAGCACAAATGTTAAACAAATAATAGCTTCCTCCTCAAGGTAGTAATGGAGACATCCTACAAGTGAAAAAGTTAGGAATTGCTCTTCTTTTATTAATCAGTAGTCCTTCAGGAAAACATACTGTCCCTTTTAAAAGTAACTTAAAAGTTGGCTACTTTAGAAAAGTTTCAAATCAAGCCTTTTCTTGGGAGTTCAGCTTGATTTTCACATGACAGGATAGGCTGTTCAAGTCTGTAGAGTCTTTTAGCAGATAAAGAGACTAAAATCCACCGCTTCTTAGCTTAGCTTTGGCTACAGCAAAGTATGCCACCTCCTGCTCCTAGAAATTCCAACATGGCAATGATCCAGGTGACAGCAAACATTCATCATGGAGTCTCACATTATATAAAAAAACCAACACAACCCCCAAAAAAACCAAACAAAACCAAAAAACCCACCACACCAAACACAGCCCATTCTGTTTCCATTGCCATGTTGCATCATGTCATGCTTAACAAAGTATTGTGGCTCTTTCCAACATGGTATTTGCTGCCATGTCTTCACTGTACTTTTGGGAAGCAGCCAGTCCTTCCTGACACTGGCACTTGTCTGCATTTTCCTTATAATCAATCCAGTAGGTCATGATCACTCGTTCAGATGTTAAAAGCAGCCCATACTCGTTCCTCCCACACGCTCTATCTCCATCCCTCCCATCCACTGCTGCTACAGCAGCACGGCAGTGATGCATTTTTTTAAGGTGAAGAGAAAACAAACGCAGAAGAGGATGACATACTTTCGCCGACGAGCCTCTCTCATGATGCGCTGCTCCTTGATTTGGCAATATATGCTCTTGGGCAAGTGACGGTGCTGAGCAATGCGCCGGATCTGTGGGTGAAACCGGAACTTCTCCTTTAGCTTCTGATTGTAATTCATAGCTGCCTTCTCTCGCGGTGCAAGCTACAGCGAAAACAACACAGACAAGCACGTTATGAAAGAACAAGGATTTAACTGTCAGTCTTCGCTACAAAACAGAATTTTAACTTTTAATTCAGTGGCTTCCTTCTAGCAAGTGGTTGTAACCACAGGATCTTCAGAATTAGGGTAGAGAAATACTAAAAAAACCTAAAATTCCAACAATATCCCGATGCTCAAACACAAAAGTTTATTCACAGTTTCAAAGTTGAGCGAAGTAAACAAATTTAACTCCTGAAAATCAGACTTTAATGTGCTGCAGAAAAACAGGATGGAATATAAACAGTTGACAGTAAATGCTCATTGATCAGTCTTTCCTAACCTCAGATGATCAACTTTACCTGTAAAAAAAAAGATTTACAGGCATTTTCATCACTAGCCAATGCAAATACAAATGCTATAAATGAACTGCCTTAATGAACAGCTTTACAGACATCTTTTTAGGCAGCCTAAATCTTACCCAGCACCTTGATCCCTTAGGAAGCACAGTGCACACATCAGATTTCAAGAATTAGCTTGACTGTATGGCACCAGGGAGTTCCCACTTTCATCAAGCTGCTAAAAAAATCTTAGTGTCACAAACACAGGAAATTCCGGTGAGCCAGTACTGCCACAAAAGACAAATCTTTTATCCATGTTCAAAATTATTTCTGAGCCACCACTAACAAACTTGAAAGTGAAAAATGCCTTCTCCTGACAGCCAACCTACGGAAGATTTTTTTTTTTCAATTAGGCATTTTTCCTTTGGTCCTAATACTTATTTACCGAAAGGAAAAAAAATATGTATTTGCTGTATTTTGTTTAAAGTATGCACTGCTTCACAAGGAGTATCAGTCTCCATGTATTTTGGATTTGCTCAGATCTCTGGGAATTTCAGCTGCATTTCAGTCTAGTGAATTTTCATATAAACATAAAATTTGTTAATATTAAATATTAACAGATGATACTCCCACCCTCCTTTTTTTCTACCCTCCTGCCCAAAATACACTCTATAGCTCCAGTATTTCAGACTTATTTTCAAACAATCAGTGGAACAAGTCTTTTGCCCTCTCACATTTATTTCATACACTAACAGCTGTACCTAAAGTACTAAAAGCTCAGACAACTTTTATTTATTCAGCTTTGAAAATGACTCAGTTTCACTATTTCTTATTTTCAAGAAAAGACAGAACCCAAGTTTCAGATGCTAAGAGAAAAAAAGCAGCAACAAAACCAACACCTTTATTGCATACAGAAAGTTTGGAAATTCCACCTACATTATAACGTAACATGTGTTTTTCCCCTTTGAAATCAGCAGTTGGCTATTTATTCTCCACTCTGTAGATCACTTTCATAAGTGACTTCTGTTAAAACACTTAATGAATTCTGAAAAAATAAGTATCACACTCAGAAGATTTTGGTTTGGAATACCATAAATGGTCTGAAAGCAAGTATGGATAAAACATATTGCAAAGGAGTTTCTCATTTGGGACAATAAAGAAACCAGGTACCATATGCAGAGTTACTCACTGCTAAAAAATTCTTATTCAGGCATCAGAGATACATAATGCTCTCAACCTCTGTTTCACCCTACCCTCTTGTTCAGAAAACCCAAATCCTTTTGCTTTACTTACATTTTTGTGACCTCTATAAGTGAAACAGAGTAAATTTTACAATCCTAACTCACTAAAGCTACACCCTCTGCTTTTTACTGAAATTCCTTCTAGCGAGCCAATCTGAATAGCTGGTTCACTCTCAATAAAACCCAGGTGTTCCCACTCTGCAGAAAACTGCCAACATAATCCAAATTAAAGAGCTTTTATTTTAATTAAATGCAATTATTTTCCTTTAATTTAAGAGCAAATTGCTGCTGATTTAGTATAACCTTGATGATTCTACAGACAAGAGGTGAATCTGTAAATTAAAGATAAATCCAGGATATGTTATTTAAAAAATTAATATAGATCAAGAGGTGGTTGAGTCTGATTCCATTTTTGTGTGTAATGTGGTATACAAAAAGGCACACAGCTGGTGACTTTCCATCCAACTACCAAATGCCAGTGGCCAAAACACCAGGCCGTGCTAAGTGCATCCTCATGTACATGATGGTAAAAGAAAATTTTGCAGTAATGACAAGTTTCTATTTATGAGAGATAGCAGATAGCTAAGAAAGCAGATTGCAATAATCCACTGAATTCCAACCTCTCTCTTGCAAGTCATTTTACAAAGGTCACGAACCGCTGAAGAGAACAGCATCACTCCCCATTCTGTTTTAGGCTGGAGAAGATGCACGGCATGATTTAGCAGGATTAGAGATTTCGTTTGTAGAGACTAGAACACTGTATAATATAATAAATTAGGATTTATGTGACATCATGAGACATGCTCAAAGATGACATATGACTCTGTTTTCCATACGTTCCATTTCATACATACATAAGTGAATGTGCAACTTCGTTCCTATATGAGGAAAATAAAAATTATGTCGAAGAAAGAGAGTTGATTTGTGCCACTTCACAGCAAATACCTAGAGTGAAAAATGGAGAAAAAGAAATCTTCAAATGCAACCAAGTTGCCTGCAATAGGAAAATGTCTCCTCGAATAAGCCCATGCTTCTCTCCTCCCTCCTGATGATGGAGGCTTGTTATTTTTCACATCTAAATTGAAGGTAAGCATTTTTTCAGAGCCCTGATTGAAAAGCTAAAACCACCTTTAAAAAAAAAT
Organism: Oxyruncus cristatus; assembly: GCA_013399855.1. NCBI lineage: Eukaryota > Metazoa > Chordata > Aves > Passeriformes > Cotingidae > Oxyruncus > Oxyruncus cristatus. The sequence goes on along the minus strand of VXAY01002772.1, from coordinate 906,883 downwards.
TATCCTTTTCAAGAGGGCTGTATTTGCACTGTGCAGTATTTAAAACTCCACAATGTTAGACTTCCGTAATTCAGCATAAGAATATGAAATTAATGTTTATCAGTCCTCTTCAGGCTGCCCTTCTAGATTAGGGCAGGCAAGAGCACTGATGTAATATATTTTTAGAATCCAAACATATCCCAGCAGTTTTCTAAACCATAGCTTCTCTTCATTTATTTTTCCACTGCTCTGCTGAAAACACCTTTTTAAACCCATTGCCATTAAGTTTATTATTCATTGTTTCCTGGACCAAAAAACTTCGGCTTCTTTATATCTAAATGGATGACAAAAATAAAAAAAGAAAGGTAATGTAAGGCAATGTAGATGTTAAGAGCACAAAATCATAGCTAAAGGGCTGAAGTTACAGGTGCACTGAATCAATCCCAATCCCAAAACCACTATGAAAAGAATGCCATGTCACACAGTATCTGGTACTGCTTGTTATCAGCATTATCTCAGAAAATGGAACCACATACTAGAACCAGACCGAAAGGATAAACAATCACTTAAGACAGTTTTGATGTGCTCCCTCCTCCGAATGCACTTTCCTAGATCAAAACCAAGACTCATAACTGCACTTCCTCTTCTCTTTCAGACTTTACTCCGATCTGTTATTTCTGCATCTTGTAAGAAAGCAGCAAATCTATGCTCCACTAGCAGTATGCTCAGCACTAGTTTTACTGAAATACCAAGCAGAAGATTATCTTACTTAATTGTCTAGTGCTCAGTTCTAATTCAGAATCGTAAGAGCCAAATTTTGCAGCTGTAAGTCTCTGAAGTAATGTTACTAAGCATTTATACGCTAAGAACTGCATGTATAATTTCAGTTTTAGTGTATAAAATGTAGACTGAAGAGCAATACAGCTTTTAAATGTTTTACTGATTGTTCATTGTTTTCACTATAATTAAAAAAACCCTAGTATATCTTTTCTAATCTGTCCTTTTATCTAATTTATCCCTTTCTTTGTATTAATTACATTATTGTACACTATTAACGGAAATTATTACTGGTGCTTTTCTAGCCTTTTCACTCAGTTGAGGCTCTGTTTTCCTCTTTTCATCAAAAGTCAAAATCATTTACCTTTCAGAAATCCCAAACCTTTTCAAGAGCACAGGTAAAAAAGCCTCAAACATACTTAACAAGCCATATTTTATGTACAGTATTTGAACAGTCTGGAGTTTCTCAAAAGTCTTGTTTAATTGAGTCTTTTGCTTCTGGACATGCAGAGATACATGTTTACTGCTTTAAAAATAACACCTGTTAAGTCCTATTTAATAATACATATTTGTCAATTCATCACTTTTATTAAAAACTAACTATTGCAAATTATTTTAAAGCAACTTCTGCAGTACCTCCAACAGAGAGATTTGGGTTTTGTTATCCCTGTGTAAAACCTGTGCAGGCTCAATTGGCAGTGTAGAGACACAAGATGCCTCTGGCTCCTCAAGAGACTTTTATTCTTTCTTTCATGTTTCAATGATTTTGAATAATGAGTGCAGTGCCAAATAAATGAAAACCCAAAAGAAACATGCATGTCAGAACTGATGACTGCTCGGGTAGCCACGGTTCAGAGAAGTACAACTTTCCAACTGGATAAATGTTCACCAACCACAACAGGAGTACTACTATGTGTTCACCCTAACTTCCTTGGAACCTTGCTAAAAAACAACTAAGGCCAAGTACTTACCAAAGGAAAAAAAAAAAAGGGTTGATTACTCTTTTTCCTTCTCTTTCAGGATGTTGGTTTCTACTTATCCTGAGCCCAAAAATATCCATCTTAAAATACAATGTATTGCAAGGTTTTAGCATTGTATCAGAAATACAGTGACCTTTGGATGAGTCATTCAATCAAATCTTCTCAGCAAAGAAAAATAGCAGACCAAGCAACTAAGCATTTAAGACATATTCTGACACTTCTGACAGAATCACTGAATGTTCAGCTCTGAATATTCAAAACATTCAAAAAATAGCCACAGACCGTGGAAGAACTGGACACTTATAAAAGGAGCAAGCACATGCTCGTGAAAGATAAGAACACCAATCCTATAAAAAAGAAGAAGTAGGTACTGAAGAAAAGCAGTGGAACCTGCTAAATAGCCATTAACAGTTGCAGTGTTAAGAATCACAGGAACTACCAGGTTGGATCAAATAAGGATCGGCACAGTTGCCCAAACCCAAACATTTCCAGGGTATATCCAAGAGTGTGATAAGCCATGAGGATTCTACTCTTGAGTCCTATAGCAACAATTACCCTCTAAACATCTGAAAAATAAAATTTCTTAGTGCTTCTAAAAAAAATTTTAACAACTATAACAGCTTCAGACATTCAAATTCTGTGTCTTACTAAATTCAAGGCTTCAGCAACCTCATGTTTGAATGCACTTCCACGCAAGATTCGGGGATCTGAAACATTACCTCTTCTACCTTATAATGTAATTCTTTACAAGTTCATTGATGTCCTCCATGAGAAGTGAGAGCAGTTTTTTTACATAACACACTATTGTCCCTTTTAAGTTCTTCCTGTATTTCTAAATAATTTTGCTTTCTTAAGATGTCTTTTGTTGTTGCGGGGTGTTTTTTCTAGGATAGATTGACAAGTTTTGTATTCTAAAGGATGGGATGCCTTTCACTTCTGACAGTAAAAAAAAACCCAAACAAACCCACAAAGAAAGAATGCCCAAAAGACCAACTCAAAAAAACAGGATGGGGAAAAAAAAAATCAAATAATAAACCACATGCCACTTGACCTGTGTCACAGACAGATATTGATTTAGCTCTCCTGGGAGCCAACAGCCAAAGGGCTTTGACAGAAATGCTTACACACCCTTACACACAGCATGTTACAAAAGCTTGTTTGGTCTGATCCCACAAGAGCAGAACCAAATTGTAAGCACAGCTTCCAAGAGGCATATCAAGCAACAAAACTGAACTTACAGAAAAACGAAAAAGGCTATTTTATGTAGGATTCACTGTCAGGCCAGGGAACAGGAGCATTACTGTGCAGATCACATAGCCAATAGTCACAATTACTAGTGCCAGTTTTCACTGATGCAAATATTACAGAAAACAGCAGAATGTTGTTTACCAGACTACATTCTCAATACTTAAACAACAGCTAATTTGTCCTCTTGGTACGCAGTATTTCTATAATGCAGAAGGAGTTGGGTTTGCCCATTACTTCCCAGAGCCAACTATCCTTAGTCTTTCATAAGAAAATGAGCCAATGCCATCTAGTAGTCAATACAGTGTTCACATCTAAAAATATTAGAAACCTTTCTATATGAAAATGTAGTTTTTGACATTTTTCTTACCCAGTTGTCCTTCACACAGAGGGCACAGAGTAAAGACGCATATGGATACAACAGAAGGAAAGAGGGTAATAATTTCTGCCCAACACAACACTGTCTAAACAAATTCAACATAAAAAGTTAAATCAAAAAGTAAAGTCTCTAATGAGCTTTGTGGAGCCCCTGGAATTAGCAAGTATGGGACTGATATTTGTGTTTGACCAAAGCACCACATGGGAAAACCCCAAGAATCAATGCAGAACAGAAACTATCCCATTCCGCAGAGTAGCCCCAAGTACTTCTACTACTCCCATTCACCTGCCACGTCTCCCAGCTCTGCTGCACTTCCCTCCTACAGATACTACAAGCTGATGGAGCTTCAGGTAATCACAAGCAGCCCCAAACATAACTCTGCAATAGATGTCCCCTTAACCGTACAATATTCTTCCCTGAATTACAGCTTCCCTTTCCTATCCCTGCAATCTTTCACAAGATCAAGTAGAAATTCCCCCAGGCGTTATCTGACAGCTGTGCCAATGGGCTCAGACAAAGCCATGTAAGCACCTCCAAAATACTGTAACAATATAAAGCTACATAAAGGGATCCCTCCCAGCAAAGTGTCAAATTCATTCTCCACAGTCACTCAATACTTCAGTTCAACTGTGCAGATGAATATATACAGTTGGGAACCAGAAAGGAATATTTTGGCTTTGTCTATACATAAACATTTGAAAAAGTGTAACTGAAAAGACTTATTCAATTAGGACTGCTGTCTGTTCCTACTAGGGGCACTTCAACCAAACAGACTCACATTGAATCCAGTGGATTTCCGACACCACACCAGTTTGCCTGGTTGGTACCTGACAGTTATACAGGCTAATGACAATCCCACCTATGCATCAGTGCCAATTGTCTATTTTACAATGCACAGGCTAATCACTGTATGATTTTTTTTTAATTTTTATCTTTTTTTTTTTCGAACAAACCAACTTCATGAACCAATGTGAACCAATCACGTACCAGTCAAAAATTTTAAATGTAGTAACCCAAAACTTCAACAGAATTACGTAAGTATGGCAAAGCAGAATTTATTGCCTTTTCCCTAGTGCAAAGGGATAAATTCTAACCTTTAGCACACAGGTTAAAAACGCAACTTTAGTTTAGATAGAACTGATGACTATTGGTAAACAAGACCAAAAAAAGAGTCACCTTGTGTAACAACAATGAGGTATGTAATTTTATTATTATTATTACAAGCTGCAGTAAACACAATGAGCTGTACTGCGCATGTCAGTCTGCAAATTAAACACAAATGTCAAACTACAACTTTAGCGTTTCCCTTTAGAAATAAGATTTTTAAGGCTGAACAGGCTAACCAGCTGTAATAACAACAAAATTCCCCAAACATCTTGTGATAACAAAAAGCAAAATGCAACTCTTACCACTCCCAGTTTTTCAGAAGCATTGGCTTTCCACAGGCGAATATTCATCTCATCTGAGCCACACAGAATATATTTGTTATCTGAAGTCCATTTGACAGTGATGACGTGCTGCATTCGTTTGGTATGATATACCTCCCTAAAGCAAAGAGAAACATTTTAAAATGAGCTATCGTCACTCTTCCCACCAACACTAGCTTTCAAACAGCAGAAAGCATTCTGTGCAAAGCACACTTATTTTTTACTTTTTGTTGCTGTCGGGTTTTTTTTAAAAAAAACTGACTTTTTTAACACTGCGATGATCTTATCTCTCTATAGATAGAGATTCCAGTAAAGTGTAACAGTTAGACTGATAAAGGACCATCTCAGATAAGATGCTTTTTAAACAAATGGTTTCATAGACATTATAGTCAGTAGGTAAAGAAAACCCTCCTTTTGCAAAACATGCCATGGCTATACAATGTGATATCAATACTGCTCCTGAAGTAATTTTTATTAATGTGCATTGGGAGTATTACAGAATGGGAATGCAGAAAAACAGGAGTCAAAGAATCTGACACCACCATTATTAATAAGAAAAAGAACAGCAAATAAACACTTGCCCATTTATGATATATGGCAATGGATTTGCTACTCTTCATTGTGATTTCCCTCCTCTACTCAAAGATCGACTTCCTTTCTTTTCTAATTTCTTCCTATCAGACTCCTGCTCAACAAGTGCTGACACCTGTTGAAAAATGTTTCTGCATGCTACAGTTACACCAATATTAAATTAAAATCTTATCTTATTTTTATTAAGCATGTATGAAACAAATTTATTCTTTCATTTCTGCTATAAAAATAAGGGACTAGGTACACTTTTCTGGTAATTTTAGTTATTTTTTAGCATTCTGAAAGTGAAGAAAATAAGGCCTACTTATTGTCCACCAATAGCCCTTTCTTCAATGTATCAGACATGCACTACAGCTTATAGACCATTCTCTTTCTTCTACTCAGTTATTTTTATAAGGAAAAACCAAGTAATACTGTAAAGGAAACATGAAAACAACACCCATTCAAGAGCTGTGGGAAAACTAGACTGGAATTTTACTGGAGAGGTTGTGAGAAAAAGTAATCAATATATCAGCTTAATAAGCTTTAATAAGCTTAATCACCTCTTGTAATTCACCAGCAAGCAATGCTCCACCAGAACAACCATGTTGAAGACTGAGCACAAGTACCTTCAGAAAACATCAATACCTGAGCTTTTCACCAATGTTGAGTTTAACGGGGTGTGTGCACATCTGCACTTTCACAAGCATTTCTATGTTTACTTTCATTCTACTATGTAACTCATTACAAAGCTTTTCTTCACCCTTTGGGGAACTAAGTACTTTTCCCTTCCTTACTCTGAATTTGCAGCCTTTGCCTCTCCTGTTCCTGTCATCCCAAGCTATTAAATACCATTTTCGGGGACAGGAAAAACACAAAACATGGCCAAATAACCTGGATCTGTCATTTAAAAGTTCCCACAGAAATACAGTTCTGTTTACCAAGCATTTACTAAATTTAATCAACTTGATAATAAATCTTATTTCCTAGGGCTAAAGAATTTAATTATTTAAATTTTCATTTAAAAATAAAATAGAAAGCAACGTTAGGAGTTTTTCATATTGGCAGGAGATTAGAAGTCAAAATGGGCATACCATCAGGATCCTTACTCACAAATTCTCTTAACTGCCCTCTCACTTTTCCAAGTAGGATCACATCTATCTAGAGACTTTTCTCCATTCCATGAGATTAATATCAACTGTGCAATTCTGAAAAACTTCATCTTCTAAAGAATTTTATGTGTCCCAGAACACTCTAGTCAGCCTATACAAGGCAAAGTTCTTCATTTGTAAGGCTTCTCCTCAATAGACTTATGGCCACCACACAAAAGGGGAAAAAAAGTGGGGATAAAGAGTAAAATTCCTTCCACAGGCCTTAGCAACAATCTGCTGCAATGTGGAATAAAGCCTTTTACTGTTGCACTATGGGGTCTGCAAACTTCCCCTCAGTGATGTGCTTTAGGTTTGCATATCACCACTTTTGTGAATATTATTAATCCATATAAAGGAGCTGCTAACCATATTGTTTAAGAATGCAAGAATTTGAAAAAAAACCCCAAACCTACAAAGGAACTGCACCACATAATTACATTTAAAATATTATTGCAAGACAAAAAGAAGAGAAAAACTATCTGTAGATTAGATATAGAGGGAATGTAACCAGCCCCTCTCACTCTTTAATGCAGCACAGGAGCACAGTTACATGGCATACATAATTTCATCAATCAATAATAAAAATATATTCCTTCACCAACCAATAGTTCAATGTTTCCACCCTCAAACTACCTAGAACCTGACCTAGTAAAAACCTTTTGGGGTGCTGAGGTTGGAGAGAGGAAGCTAAGTAGAAGTAAAATAAAGTTAAGAAAAAAGAAAAATGAAAAAGAACTGACAAGAGAGAATAATGAAGGCAGGTTTATGAAGACCATTTGATACCATACAGATCAGATAACTTGCTTCAGTTTTCATCAAACTGAAAGAAAAATAAAAAATAATGGAGACAGTAGATTCAATCTAAACTTCAGCAAAATACTTAATATACTGACTTAGGAAATTTTACATGAAAGCTAAATCAAAATGAATTCTATTCAAAGCACTGTCATATGAATCAAAACATGGTTAACAAAATGTGAATAAAAGGTAGTAAGCGCATCGAAACAGATCACAAAAGCATTCCAAGCTAATTCTCAGGAATTCACACAGCAATACGTTTTACATGTCTTTAGTAATCATCCATATAGGATGAAGACAATCCCTAGAAAGAAAACCAAATGCTACAATGTTGTAATACACCGCAAACTTAGGTGGTGACAGATGCAGTACGAAGTGATCTAAAAACATTCAAGATGCATAGAGGGAAATAAAATGGGATTCACCACGGTAAAATACAAATGACTATATCCAAGCACAATAATTCACTGTAATTTTAATTCCATATTGCATAAGTACTGCTACCTGTTGAGTGGTTCTACTTTTGATACAGACTGCAGAACTACACAGCCTGTCAGTACCAAGCTATCGACAGAGTCAGATTTCCACATTCACAGGAAGATGTTAATAAATGACTTAATAATTTTGAAGACTTGGGAGGGAAGTCACTGAAATGAACGACAGCAAGACAGAAAGGTGTAAAATCACTCACCTGCTGTGACCTTTGTCTACCGGAAAAATGCGGACAGACTTATCAAAGCTGGCAGACACAAATTCTTTCCCAGTGGGTGAATAATCCACATCAAGAACAGCAGACACGTGATCCATATGCACCATCACAGGTGATTCGAGAAAGCGCATATCAAAAGTATATAAGCTTTAAAATAAATACATCAACAGCTTAATACCTTTTCCTTTTCAATTCCCCAAGAGAAAGTATGAATCACATTCAAAACTGCTGCTCCACATAATCAGTGAATACTTGCATGTGCAAGTGTTGATATATGTTGATATATGCATTTGCCATTGCATATTAATTACTTTATGCTGCAAGAGGACAGTTGTCCCTGGCAGTAATAGCTATAGTTTTTAGTTTACGAAGGGGAAGACAAAAAAAAAAATTTAAAAATCCCAAACCAACCAAATAAAAATCAAAAAAAAAACCAACCAAAAAGCAAATTTATAAACAAAACTCTAAACTTACAAACAGATTAGGTAGCCTAGTAGCTTTATCATACCATAACCCAAATACAAGAAAAACAGTACATTGAATATAAAACCCTCTTTCAAGGTCTGAGCCAGACTCCATTTTCTTGGAAAAACAGCCTTAAATGATAAAATTCTTATGTTCTAGAAGAAAACAGCGATCTATTGTTAGATCACCAACTTCCTGGAAAAGAGGATATGGAGCACATTTGCAATGGCCTAGTTTTGAAGAGACAGCTTTTTCAATATCAGATTAGCTTTTCACATGAACAGTATGGTTCAAAAGTAAAAAACTGCTTCGAGGCATTGAAAGGATAAGTATTGCAGTCTCCGGAACTGTTTTCACAAAAGATTAATTTATTTTTCTAAGAAATGTTTTTATCAAAATAGCTGATCAGTACAATATATCAAGCTTTACAAGAGCCAGGAAGAAAATAAACATATGTATTGCCTCAGACTGGACCAGCAGTACTTATTTTCTGGGGCCCATTGCAAGTTAGACTTGCAGTGGTAAACCTACACTTTTTCTAAGTTACACTGCTTTTTATGCCCCAAGTACTGAAATGCAGAAAAAAAGGCAGTCTACTATCAATTCATATTTCTTACAATCAGTAAGTCAGTAATTCTCTAGACTATTAAGTGGTTCAAATTTAGAGTAGTCTTTTAAAAATTTATTTTAGCATGCTCATAAATCACCAAGACACAGATTAAAAATGTAACATGTCCAGAAGTACCGAAAAGCAAGGTCACACTTACTTGTAATCTTCATTTGCTGCAGTAAAAATGAAAGCTTCCATGGGGTTCCAACACAGTGCATTTGTCCTCATGTTCAAGATAACCTGAAAAATATTTCTACATTGCTACCTTGTTACAGGCAGTAAAATACTCACTATAGTTCGAAACTTCCTATACACTACTGGAGACAAGCACTTCCTAAATACACGATCACGCCAGAGAAACGGTGACATGACAAAATGTTTCCTCAGCAATGTCAGAATCCAGACTCAAGAACCTCCTGTCCTTCATCATATGCCCACTGCTTTGGGCTACACAGACATCAAATTTTCCTCTGTAAATCAACTTAGAATTCTTCTAAGTTGTCATTTAACATGGCAACACGCTAGTGGTCTACAAGTAAACCCGAACTTCTGAAAAATTTCACTTCCTTATCATATTTACAGGAACTGTTGGTTAAGTAATCTACAGACAAACCTAATTAAATGGTTATTTCAAGGGATATAGTCATTAATTGAAGCTGTGAATCCACATTTACAAAACAATTAGAACATTTTAATGTTCTCCTAGTTATCACTATCCATTCCTTATTTTATCTCTGAAAGTGCAGTTCATGAATTCTCCTGGACAGTTGCCATTTCTTGCTGAAGTGCTAAGCAGAGTATACAGAAGTTACTGTGTTGAAATCTGCTCACCACAATCACTGTATCAGCAGTGAGTCATTTGCTCCACATTCGTAAGATTTGCTTGCTGCTGGCAAGCATATGGCTAACAAAGAGGCCAGTTGGCCCTGAAGTGGGAAGAGGGCAGCTGATAACAGACTAATAAAACCCTCCTACTTTGCTAACTGCAGCCTAGACAAGAGGCATTAAGAAGCTGTATGTCAGACGTCCCCACCTTGGAGGACAGCTGTGGCAGTAACAGCTGGGCCTCTGTAGGAGAAGGGAAGGCAGGGAGGAGGTCATTGGACACACCATACACAGCAGCTTTGGCTTTTGCCAAGTCTTAGAGAAATCTCCAACCATCGTACTTAAAAATAAAAACTATACAGTATGCCTGACACAAAGTGGATGTGTAATTACAGAGCAAGTCATTAATGAACTGAACAATTCTAAACAGGATTTTCTACAGTGCTCCAGGCCAGCTATAATCCCTTTTAAAGATCCTGAAATTTGGGTGTTTGATGCTATGGTACTCCAAACTCATTTTGGTTCTTGGCTTACTACACCAAACACCATATATTTACATACATATTTCAGAACATAGTTGTACCATTAGAACCCTTACAGTAATGACTCTACCAAACATCCCTCCAAAAGACTGAGTTTAGAAGTGTGTGCATATTCTTGTAATTCTCATTTCTTCGTAAGTCCTCATTTCCTAGGTGACATTACCCTGTCATTACCCTGCAGAACATTGCTCATTTTTGGAAACTGTGCATTCAGAACTGAATGTAATCATCAAATGTCTAAAGTGATCTCTAGTTTAAAAAGTGGCCATTGAAATTTCCTAAGTTTACAGTAATAAGACAACTAGAATTTGTTCAAGATTTCAATATTGTTCCAGTTTCAAACCTTGCACATATATGGGAAGTTATTATCAAGGAGTGTTCTTTATTCCTCCCCGTACAAGTTTATCAACCACTGAAAAGTGAGCACACAGTTAATGTTAACCCATTATATGTATAATAAGTATTTTCAATCATGTCACAAAATAATTTTACCATTGCTGAAAAATCCAGCTCTTTCAAAAGGAGTCAAGTTTGGTCACAGTCCATGCTCCACATCACTATTTTTTCACTGACATTTACAAGCGTTCAGTTCATTTCAGCAGTGGCTTTCGGAATTAAAATAGTGCCTAAGAAACAGATTCTCTGTACAGTTCTAGGATTATGCAAGGCAACCTGGGCTGGAAGTGATTTAAGTTGCTGCAAATACACTAATAATGGAATTTCAGAACTATCTAAACCTGTAGTGGAGCCATCTTCTGACATTATTTTTAATCTACCGTAGATCTTCTTATGAAATGAGTAAGTGTAAGTCCTTATTAAGACAAGTCAAAATTGTAAAGTCCCTGAAGATTTGGCTATCTTGGTTTATTTATTTTAACTATGAACACTTGCTTACAAAGAGTGTCAGCCTGGAGATGTTAAGATTACTTTAACACAAAACCTGATCACCCAAACAATTAATCTGTCTTCTTTTACTATCTACAAGGTATTTGGTTGAAATGAACAGCTAAGAATATAGCAAGCAAGAGAAAGCACAGCTCCCATCAGCTGTTTAAATGCAAAAGTCCATCTTTAAAATACCCTAAGCTTTCCTGATTCCCCAGGTTGCACAAGAATGACTTTTAAAGTGTATCAACTGCTACTAAAACATCTTCCTCTTATTTTTCAACAGAATTGTTTTCCTTCATCTTTTCCCAGCTTTTTTAGACTAGTTCTTATTTTGCACTTAGGCAGCATCTCACTATCTTATTCCTCCCTCTTTGAAACTTAAGGCTTTGAAACCCACAGACAGGACAAATGGGCAAGAGAGCTACTGCTCCATGATGTAAGAAGTTGTATTCTTATTTCCATTAATGAACGGACTCCCACGGAGTCCCAACTGCTTTGCTGATTAAACCCCAAGAACACAGCAGTGCCAGAAACCAGTGCCTGTACAAAAGTAAGGTACCTCTAATAAGCAGCACCCTTCTCCTAGGGAATTACAGAGCTCTTAGCTCTCAGTGCAGAAATGGACATTTCACTTCCACTCCACAGGAGAATCATCTCTATTCCAGGAGAAAACCCATTACTGTATCCATGGATGCAAGGAAGTACTCATCAGTGTTTTACTCCCACAGCAGGAACTCACCTGAGCACACTGCTTATATGAGATACACATATATATACATGTAATTATGCACACATTTGTATAGTTGTGTATCTTTAGCATATATACACACGTAAAATTCTGTTAGATTAGAACTTAGTTCACAAAGGCTCAAGCTGCATTCTCTGACCTTGTAACTCTCTACAGCACTGGCTGTGTTCATGTCAACATTCAGGTCTCCAACTGGCATCACTGACCAGTTTTTATAAATACTGTCTCAGTGGCCCACATGAAACTTTATTAAAAATTGCTGGCCCACAGGGAGACAAATATTGTTATACCAACAATATTCCTATTTTATAACTAAGTTAAGTACCATTATAGTGTTCTAGTGATCAATGTCATTTCAGAAGGAATGCAGCACAGGAGGACACTGAGTGTATATTCACAAGCCAGAGTAATATATTTCAAGAATATTGTTAAAATAGTTCTGAGGCTCAAAAATACTGAACTTGATTGAGGTGTCTATGAATTACAGCTTCTTGTTTAAAATAAATACATACATTCTGTTAAACAGGAATCTTCATGTCATCAGTATGTTCCACATATAAATACAATTTTGATTATACTGCAAAGGACTTCTGAATATTTATGGTAGGTGCATAGGGGAGAGTTTATCTGCCTCCAAAGGAAAAACACCTTTTCAAATGCAGAGCAAGGCTCTCCAGTGGAGGAAAGGAAATGCCTTAGAAGATACCTTGTTTCCTTCTGGCAAGAAGGAGAAAAAAAAAAATTAAAAAAAAAAAAAAAAATCACACACATAGACAGAATGAAATACAGGAACATAAAGTTCTTATTGTGAAATTGCTGTCAGGTCAGGCACTTGATCAAGAATTACAACAGAGTGAGCACGACAGCCTGTCGGAATGCAGAAAAGGGTCCTTCTAACTCTGCATTGTTTAAATCCCAACACTAATTTACACTCAGAAGACTCAGATCAGTGAACTCACCGTTCAGAGCGTCCCTTTCTCTACTGCCATCAACAGTTACAGGCTATTAACATATTCAGTATGATCATTAGTGCCATTAATTATTCTTAAAAAGAAAAATATTACCTTCTTTAATGGAGTTGATTTTCTCATATCATATAGCACAATATTTCTGTCAGAAGCACAGCTTCCCAAAAGGTATGTCTGAAATAAAAATAAATAAAAAGAAAACCAGTGTGTATGGTCTTTGAATACTTCTAGAGGGTAGTTAGCAGCTAAAATTAAATACCTAAGCTATTCCACATAGTTGGTAGTCAAAGAGTTTCTTTTCAGTCAAGGAAATACATTCATCATTTTTTCTGTGCAGCTGATTATCCAGCACAAATATTTTAAATAGCTTTCCCTGTAAGATTCAGAATCCACCTGGTGCCCTTTACTTTAAAACTAACAAGCAATTCCTTATAAACACTTAAGCTATGAACAGAGTCCAGTCAAGAGGTATAACAGGAAGTGCTATAAAAGATCAATGGCAATTGTTTTGCCATGGAGAGGGTGAGAAGCCTCAGCCACAGGTAGTACAATACTGGAACAAGTGACAGCTCCACAGCCACATAACTCCTACACTATACGATGGAGGTACCAGATCTGTATTGCTGTGGGCAGAATGGAGACTTCCCTGCTTTTGTTTCTCCTCTCCCCCACTAAGAGAGATAAAAAACAAACATATAAAAACATACGGTACTACATTCCAAATCAGTATAGCCATAAATATCTATGTATACCCCCCACAAATATTCTGTTAAAACATATATCAAAATCTACATTTGGAAAAAAAAAAAAATCAAGATGATGTAAACAGAGTTTAGATCTTATCCTGCTCAAGAAAAATACTGATTTCCAATATAAAACATAAACATTACCTCAATGGGATTAAATTTTACACTGGTAATGCTATCAAAACCCCAAGTCAGAGAACACTTGGGACTTGTCCTTTGTTCATCCCAAATGTCCACTTGATGGCCACAGGTGGCAAAAACAGGTTCATTCCAGTGGTGATCAATTCCTGTATACACGGTCTTTAAAGGAAAAAAAAAAAAAAAAAAAGGGAAAATTTACAAAACCAGTTCTATGCATAAATATGCAAGTATGTTCTGTTACCAAAAAGATCAACAAATCATTGCATATGGAGTCTCCCGTGGTTTTATTCATTTAGATTATTGAAAATCAAGTCACCAATGCAACAAGAAACTAATTCTTATCAGATGTGGCCCTACCGGTAGCCAAGTTTTCTTTTTCGTTTAAGGTGCACAAATGCATTTCTTGTTCATTTACAATGGAGTTGGCATTAAAAGCACATTTACAAAGTCCTGGCTGACTTTAAAAGTTAGGATACAGCTATGAATTTTCAAAAGGGACCTGAAAGGATTCCATAGACACTACAACAATTAAAGAGTTTGAAACTATCTATTTACAAAAAGTATTTAATGTTTTTTCTAAAATAAGCTGATCATAAATTGAAAGTGCCAAAGTACATATTTTTAGTCTGATTTTGTCAAAAAGAAAGACATGAAGTTAGTATTTTGTACTGAATGGCTACAAGGTACTGCCATGAAAAGAAATTTAATGCAGACTAAGCCCTGACAACACACGTCTGAAGAGAAAGAGACTACAGAAAGATCTGACCAGTTTGCAGGAGAGGGATGATTAGCAGACAGAGTTAAGCATCTCCAATGGCATTTGAGATATTCCTTTCTGGTTATATGTAAAATAAATGTAATAAAAATGTGAAGATACTTTATAAAATTTGGTGCCATCACCTTACAATCCATTAAGTTAACAGGTGACATCAAACTATATCTCTCTCCTCCAAAAGCTATATAAGAATTGGTTCATACTTATTGCAAAAGAAAAGAAAAACCACAGCTCAGATTTAATACTTTTCCAAGAATTGTATGAATAGGTTCTTCTTCTTCTCCATATTCTGGGCTCTCCATTTTCCACTGCTTCACAGTTTTGTCATCACCAACCTGGAAACATTGGAGAAGGCATGTACAGTTTCATGTAAGTATATTCTATTTTGCTAGATGTGCTCTGCAACTAAATACAGGCAGCCTTTCAAAGAGAATGTTCTATGATACTCACAAGTACTTTCTCCTGCCTGTCACTGTTCTGTTTTATACCTCCAAGTTGCAGATTAGGTCTCCCGGTCATAAAATTTTGCTAGAAACATGTACATGGTCTGGCTGGAGTGGAGTTAACATTCTTCACAGTAGCCCATCTGGCACCGTGGTTTGGGTTTGTGACTAAAACAGCGCTGACAAAGTCTTGGCTATTGATGAACAGTGTTTGCACAGTGCAGAGGCATTTCCCTCTGCTCCCACTGTATCATTCATCATCCCTGCCTCCCCCACCAGCAAATAGGCTCAGGGTGGGCAACAGACTGGGAGGGGACACAGACATGACAGATGTCCTAAACTGGCCAAAGGAATATTCCTTACCAGAGAACATCATGCTCTGCAATAAAAACAGGGACAGTGGAAGCAGAAAGGGAAGGTGGGGGCTGGCTTCCTCAGTGGCTGCTGCTCAGAGATGGTCTGGAGATCTGCCCGCCTGTGAAAGCAGGTGACTGATTTCCAGTTTGTCACTGTTTCCCACCACCACCTATTCAACTATCTATCCTGATTCACAAAGCTTTTCCAGTTTCCAAAACAGGTATTTACAGGGTTGAATAGGCAAAAGGTGAGTTGGAGTGGTGACTATTTTTCAAAGGATACATTTTGTGATTCTTAATCAGCTAGAATCTTAAACTGCAAATTACCTTCTGGAAGTCACTTTGATGAACATGTAAACAGTTAAAAGGCACTTTCCATCTCAGTTGCTCAGCTGCCTGTTTCAAATGCCATTCTACCTCTTGCACTAATGCCAGTACAAGCTTTTGCATGGCTGTGCAGTGATCTCGATCATGCAAAAAGGCCTAAAAAAATGTTAGCTCTACAAGTTTAACTTCCTTTCCTGACTGCAGTACTACTGTTTCTTCTCTCCCTCCCTCAATTTTCAGGCAGAGGGATTGTCAAAAGGGGATTCTAATCTGGTGCCACTTGGAATTTTTTACTATGACTTCCCCTATATCCTAACTACTGTCCTCATGACCTGGCATATACTTCAGAAAAGATAAATATACTATAGTGAAAATGGCTCTTCTATGCCCAGTTCAAAAGAACCAAAATCTCAGGACACTCTAGATTTTAAAAACAGTTCTTCTTGTTGTGTCATCTTAGAATTGTTTTAATGTAAATAGGAAGACATACTATTTCCAGACCGTTTACACGCAACTGAACCTGGTGTGGTTGATTTAAGTTAATAAAGCTTAATTCACATGGAATGATCTTGAATCAATCAGATTATTTTTAATCATAGTATATGCAAATAGTTACTTTTTTACATTTTTCTATGTCTTTCAATGAACATAATCTACTTACCACTTTAATGAAAACTAGTTTATTCAAGTTTTAATTACATGACCATCTGTTAGCTATTTTCTGGTCTCTGTCCCTTCAATTGTCTTGAATAACACCCGTATCACAGCATCACAAACAATTTCATCATAAATAGAATTGTCAGGTTCACTGACAAATTTAATAAGCATATTTATAAAATATTTAAAGATTGTATGGCAGGGAGCAAGTTTCTCAGTGGAAAACAGATGGTGAACAGGCACTCTGTACGGCTTCCCTGTACTGAGGAGACACAGTGAAGAACGTGTCTTCACTGTATACTTACAGTGAAGAATGATGTACCACGGAAACAGGTACATATGCCTCGAACAAAGCCTTCATGGGCTTGTATAGTACGAATGCACTGTCGTCTGGTCAAGTTCCAAACCTTAACCTGTTAAAAACAGAGAGGTAAATATTCTGTAAGCTTTCTACAGCCCACCACTGCAGTTCACAAGTCGAGTACAAGGTAATGAAATGGCACAGCTGGCTTGAACACTGCTCACACTTTAGAATGTTAAAAGCACTTAATTATTCCCTTCTTGGGGAAAAAAAAAAAAAAAAAAAAGTGAGGTTCTCTCCTTCTTTCCCCTTCCCCTCACCTGCACTATATACTTTCTGCATTTTGCATTCTCCTATTTTTGAACTAGAATTCTTGCTTAAAACAGCAGCAGGTATAAATTTAGGAAAAGAAAAAAGATTCTATAGAGAAAAGCATGAGGAAATAGCCTTTGGAACAAACAGAATGTTTTCAGTCCAGTTGCTGTACAACGTTCTACACAGATGTCCACCTCTCAGAGAGGTTTCGGTTTCAAAGTATTTGGGCCCATTTAAGACAGAAAAATAAAGAAACTGAGGTCAGTTTTTATATTTGTATGTATTTATAGCACCCAGTACTTTACTCAGTCTATCAGTAGATAACAAATCTGGCTAAAGTTTCATATAAATTGGTTCCCCTTCTCTTTGAAAAGGCAAATCTCTCTTAACACTAGTGCATGACATATGCACTTTCTATAAAAAGCAGGAAGAAACCAGCTACCCAGAAGACACCTTTAAAATATACAAGCACCACCAAATGAACAATGTAAGAGTGAGAGAAGACAGGTTGGTTTTTTCTACAACTCCAGATTTCTCTAACTGAAGTGTCCTTGGGTGTTTTTTTTTTCTTGCTATGCAAAACAGTCAACCAAATATAAAGTTAGCTTTCTTAGGCAATATGCTAAAGTCAAAACAGTTTTTGGTTGTGTGCCCCTTCCCCCAGCTCATCTGACTTCATGCAATCTTCTTAATCTGCAGCAGTTTAACTTCTTCAGGGAGAGGAGGAGGTTCATGTGGGCAGCAAAAAGCAATCACTATGGAATGTATAAACATTCACTGTTTCATCTTGAGGAACTGAATAGCACACTCTCTGCTCACAGATGAACAGCTGAAAGCTTCTGCCTTGGTGTGCTGGAAGATTGCAACCTGTATTTTGAGAAACACTGCCCCAGACTGTGAAATTTGCACCTCCTGAGTGAAGGTAAGTTACGCTGAACAAAGACATAAAAGAAGGGTAAGGTGGAACAAAACCAACCAAACAAAAGACAAATGAGAAAGAAAATAGAAAATAAGGAAGAAAGCTACCTTGTTTGTTGCGGTTTGTAAGCTTACCTCTCCATCACAAGCTCCAGACAGCACTGTAGACAAACTTTTTGGATGTTTGGCCATGCAATTAACTCCATCTCTGTGGCCATCAAGTGAGCTGAGAAAGGGTTTTGCAAACACACGTTCTAGCTTTGTTGCATTCAGAGCTCTTGTGTATTCTCGTGGAACCTCAAATGGATGCAATGCAGGGTCATAGTTCCTTGGAACTGCAATAGGAGGAACACACACGTTAAAAACTCATGTTGGAGCAGATCCAGAGGAGGGACACAAAGATGATCAGAGGGATGGAACACCTCTCCTATGGGAAAAGTCTGTTAGAGTTGGGGTTGTTCAGCCTGTAGAGAAGAATGCTCCAAGGAGACCTTGTGGTGGCCTTTCAGTATTCAAAGGGGGCCTACAAGAAAGCTGAGGAGAGACTCTTTAGCAGGGCCAGTTGCGACTCTGTGGTTCTATGTGTAAAATCTAATGATTTTTGTCAGTTTTAATAAAGGATATGCAAAAATTTGAACGCGACGTACCAAGAATGAAACAGCAATAAGTGCAAAAAATTGTTAAGAGTAACTTCAGTAATACTGAGAGTAATCTCGGAGTACCAGAGCGGTGATAAATCCCAACCCCGCACTCCGGCTCTGACGTCGTTCCCAGACCACGCTCCGGCACCCGAGATGCCGCTCTCGGCCACCGCCCGGCCCCGGGCAAGGCCAAGGAAGTTCTTCTCCGCGGATCGGCACCGCACGAAATCACCGCCCGGGACCGGCACCGCGGACAAAAACTCCCTGCGATGGGAGGGAAGGAGGGAGGGAGGGAGGGAGGTCAGCCCACGGCCCGCCGGATCGCGGCCGGCGGGCGCACGAGCGCCTGCCATCCTTCCTGCGCTCCCTCCCTCCCTCCGCCGCCTCAGCCCTTCCGGCCGGGCCGACAAGACCCGAGCCCCGCTCCGGGCGTCCCGCTCACCGCGCTGCAGGTCCAACTTGGTCTCGCGCACGTAGTCATCGGGGTTGCGGCTCAGCACCTTCACGCGCATCGCGGATCCCGATCCCAATCCCGACGCCTCTCCGCCAGGAAGCGCGGGCGCACACGTGCCCGGACGCGGCGCGCGGGCCGCTCTCGCGCGAGGCCCCGAGCTCCG